>JAOYSI010004820.1:0-46538 GCA_025775065.1 Hiodon alosoides
CTACAATACGTAAAACATTGAACAAGCAGGGTATCTATGGCAGGACACCACGAAGGAAGCCACTGCTTACTAAAAAGGACATTGCTGCACGCCTGACATTTGCAAAAGAGCACATTAACACTCCACAGCGGTATTGGCAAAAAAATTTGTGGACTGATGAAACTAAGATTTAACTATTTGGACGAACCACACAGCACTACATCTGGTGTAGAAAGGGCACAGCATATCATCATGAAAACATCATCCCAACCGTAAAGTATGGTGTAGGAAACATCATGACAGAATGGCTTCAGAAAAACAAAATCCGCCTTTTGGAGTGGCCAAGTCAGAGCCCAGATCGAGATGCTATGGAATGACTTCAAGAGAGCCATACACATGAGACGTCCAAAGAATATGACAGAGCTAAAGCAATTCTGCCAGGAAGAAGGGGCTAAAATTCCTCCTGAATGATGTGTTCAATAAAGACATGAGGGATCAGAATTTATTTTGTGTTATTATTTTAGACACATTATATTTGTCAATACCCTTGACTTAGATGAAGATCAGATCACATTTTATGAAAAATTTATGCAGAAAACCATGAAATTCCAAAAGGTTCACATACTTTTTCTTGCCACTGTATATAATTTGTTACTAAGTATAAGGGAAGCTAGTAAATTATTGCAAGCATTTGGATGACCAGAATTTTAAAGAGTGGATCGCATCTCCTCTCTTCCGTGTTTTTGTTTTGGCTTCAACTAGAATGGTGCGAACATGCGGTCTGATTCCTCCTGCGCCCCCTGCAGGTGTCTGGCCACCCTCCGATGTTTGGTTTTGGTCTCGTGATGCTTCCACTCCAGCTACACAGCTGATTGTGCCCCATGACACCCTCACCAGTAAACATGAAAAATAAAATCAGCCTGTTAGTGCTGCCTTGTGACCCTTCCCAATCCTGTCATGTGCCAGTCCGTTGGCTCTCTTAAGACCTGCTATTTATTTATTATATTTTTGAATCTGCCACCCCCCCCCAATTGTAATCGCCAGTTATTCTTATACATCTGGGAATGCCGTCACAGCAGTTCTAGTCTCCTCTAATCCCAGTCGCCTTCCTGCCATTTGCCTCTTTAACACTGTGCCTGCTACACAGCTCCTACGAGAGGTCACATGCTGATTGGAGGAGAGGCACTTCTTGACAGCACTGCTAACCTGCAGGCACCAAGGAAGCCAACGGGAGACATTTGTTAGCAACGAGCCTAGAGGTGCCTTGCTGATTTCCTTCCACCCCACCCCGGGTAGTGCTATACCAACTGTGCGCTGCTGTGCTCTCCCTGTCTCAACTGGCTAGTGACATGAGCTGGATTCGAACCTGCGAGCTCTGTCTGTGCTTGGGCAAGCACCTTTACATATTGAGCCACTCGGAAGACCCAAAACCAATTTTTTAAAGCCTCTTTTTTTTATTATAAATTATTTATCAATTAAACAAAAGGCTAAATTATGTGAAGTGTTTGTGTTCTCTAATCAAACGCAAGAGCAGATAGTTTTTTTTTGGTCCTTCATAGTGTTTAAAAATCCTAATAGAAGGGTTGTGGTGTACATGCAATGACATTAACACATAAATATTTTCCTTATGGCTAATATAAATGTGTGGCTTTGCTATATATTATATATGTGTATGTATCTGATCAATTAAATGTGTCCTATACAGCTAAAATAGTATGTTTTAGCAGCCAAAATGCCATACGCTTGTATTTCTAATACGCCACAGTACGACTTGACAAAGTTCAATGTCAAAAAAAGCTAACGGTTATCACTGCGCCTAGATGCTGCTATTTCAATCACGTATTTTCTAAAGAGTTGAAGGGAGAGGGAAAAAAAACCCTCAGTCTCGGAGCTCTGAGAAAAAGCAAGCGGATCTGAATCTGATCAGAAGCTGAAGAAAACTTGTGTCCGTGATAGAATTTTTTTTTTTTTTTGGTTTCCTGTTCTGACTCACAGAAAAACCAGCAACCTAGCATTTGTCACGTTTACACCAGAACCCATTTAGCTTTGAACAAGGTGCCTTTGCTGCTGATAACTAGCGCTTCAGAAGTATGTTTGGACATAAATAACACATTCGGAGTGAAACTTCACATCAGACGTAAACCGTTGCTAATGCAGACTTGCGCAGAATCTTTACATGCGAGGTGGAGAGGCCAAGTATGCGGACAGCATTGTTAGATGGAGCAGGGTCAAGCCGAAGGGCAAACCTGACGAACCAGAACAAGGTTTGTGCTCAAGACTGCTGAACGTTAGAGGAGCAAGAAGCCACAGGTTCAAACCGATAAGATATTTTATTCGTAAATTACTTCTAGTGTGAATGCACTACAAGTAAAATGTTGAAGGGAAACATGTTTTGAACAACTTTAGGATAAAATCAGGCTGATAAGCAAGGGACTTCCTTGGTACACGGATCCCTTTTTTTCCCCTTTTTTTTCCTTACACTACGACATTACATGCTCTCTATATGTATGAATATTTCCTTTTAAATACCAGACAGGGTAGCCGTGTATAACTTGAATAATTGAAAAAGTCATCAGACGACCTTATCCCACAGAGGAGTACATTGAAATAATTACAAAAATCTATTTTAGCATACAATTATATAAAAGACGCAGACGTCACCAGACGCAGACTTTTAAGTTGCACTATTATGAGTAAACTTTTAACAGAGAATGCAGCCAGAAGGGAGAATATGCAGTTAATCATCAGAGCCTTGTAGTGCAGAAAACTGCATCAGCCAATAAAATATTTGCTAATGTACCTGAATGGGGGGCTCTGAGTGCTGTACATTTGTTGTTGCCATAACTTTGTACCGTTACAGTTTCCTTGCAGATGGACAGTGTGACGTATCTGCATTACTTACTTGTGCTTGTTTGCCTGAACGCTAAAATACATTTCGTATTTCTATTTTGGAGCATCCATGTTTGGGTTTACATGCCGTTATTAATGGTTTGGATTAGTGTTTAGTTTGCTTGAGTAGACGACTCTGAATTGCGCCGAGTGGCTGGACAAGATCTGCACATCAACCAAAGAAAAAGGGTTTAAAAAAACAGGCGTTGCCGTGTGTTTATGCGGTGTGTTACAGTCTCTTTAAACTGCCCTTCTCACTGCCTCTCTCCCCACATGCCTGTCGTGGTGAGGCAGTCTGAACCAGGTAAGGGCTGAACAACAGCAAACAGACAGGGGGAGCTTCGGTACACTCCAAACTCACCGCCACCACTCTTAATTTTACCCTGCATCGCATCCAGATCTACTCATTTCTTTTTCTTTTTTTTGTAAGTCACTTTTGGAATGGTTTGATTTGTAATAGAAGTTTGATGTTACGCTTGTTTCGTCTGGATCAAGTTCCGAGCATGCCCTTCAGTTTTGAGATAACCCAACACTGCATCTCCACCTGCCATTTTTAATCTCCTACCGAAGTGTTTTTTTTTTTTGGGTAATCATTTCTTATATCGGCTGTGGTTGCAGACAGCACTGTCTGAAAAGAAGCCAGGGAAACCAAAGCATGACATGACCACACAGATGTTCCTGAAGTCTGAATAGACCTTTCCACTAATTTCTAAATTCAATCTGAAACTCAGTGTGTTCCACACTGTTAAGTCCTAGTGTCTCCTACTCTGCAGGTTCGATGCCTGAGGGGCCAGACGGGCGTGTCCAGCCAGCCCGCATTTGACGGGATCCACATCGTCAACCACTATATCGGGGACGACGAGTCTTATCCGTCCTCGGATGATGATGTGGACAAGGACAAGGCGCGTAGCCTCCGTTCTCCCTTTGTGCAGCAGAAGGATGCCAGCCGAATAGTTCTGCACGCCAGCCTGGCAGACACTGACAGTGATGGCGAAGAGGACAGCCTACGCCTCTCTGTCCCTGCCGCTGGGAGCCAAGCTCACAACAGCCACAAGACCACCACCGTGTGACCGCCAGCAAGGGCGGCGTTCACACACTGACTGCCATTAAAAGGAGCTGTCATTCTGTGCTCATCGGTGAACCCTATGGGATGTGTTCAATCATTTCCTTCATCCAGAGGCTGTGTAGAATATCAACCCAAGGAATCCTGGGTCAGCTTTTAAAGTCTTGCAAGCAATCCAAGAGACCATATCTTCTTGTTAATTAATGTTTGTTCTTGTGACTGCCTTATGTTTGGCCAAAAACTGTTCATAGACTGCTGCTGAACCACCAGGTACATGAAGACTGGAAGTATTAACGCATGGGCTTCCTTTCATCATCGCAATAAGGGCCTCTGACAGCCATGTCTGAGAAGGGCACTATCAAAGCCTCGACCCTACGAGGTACAACACAGAGAGACTTTGTGCAATATTGCATTATGTGCTCAATGACATGGTTGTACTCATACTATTGTACTATTGCCATAAGACATCGGATGACAATGTCTTGAATTAAGTGATGATCGAAAATACAATTAGTTAAGAACCCTTGTCGAGGCTGAGACTCCTGATAGCCTTGATTGTTAAATTAATCAACACCAACACAAGTTTAGTAACTGTATGCCCTCTAGACTTTTCTTTTAAGTGTGATTTTCTGTTTGCGGGTCAGATGGTCAGTCAGGACCTATATCCCTGTGTGTGTGTGTGTGTCTGTGTCTGTGTCATATATACATATACATATGTGTCTATACATATATATGTGTGTGTGTGTGTGTGTGTGTGTGTGTGTGTGTGTGTGTATATATATATATAGTGTATATGTACATGTCTCAGATGTGTGTGTGTGTGTCCGCATATTCATACATTTACTTGAAGATATATTGCCTTTTTAGATGGTCTGTTTATCTATTATACAATTCTTCATAAAGGGACATTTCATTCCTTGATATAAGTTCTCATGAGAGAAGGGTTAGCGCAAAAAAAAAAAACTTTTTATAATCAACATGTTATTTATGCATTTTTTTTTTTTTTTTTTTTTAAACAAGGTATTGGAAGGGCAACTACACAAAAACATGTATGTATGTATACAATTCTGGAGACAAATGTGGGTAGTTTTTGAAGCTGGGTTTTGTCCAATTGCTGGTTATCACTTGACCCCTCTTTACAAATTATCGTCTCTTAATCAGTTGGATTCGGTACTTTTGAATGGATGTAATCAAGTTAAAACTGAAGCAATAGTATTGCAAAATTGTAGTCTGCGATTGTTAGATTTTTCCAAATTTCCCATGCACAATTGCACAACTTGAAAAGTTCACTGAAACCACCAGCAAACTTGAAAGAAGGTCCCATTAAAAAGCCAAACAGGTTTTACAATATCTTATAGACACCCTGTTTTTCTGTAGCTGTTTGGCTGACTAGTAGTTTGGATACATAAGGCGCTTATTTGCACGTCTCATGTGAAATGGAGGGAATATTTACTGCGATATAAAGGGAGCTGCATTCAAATCGTAAAAAAACATTAAGGAACCTAATCTAACATACTAAACTGATGAACTTTGAAGGCTTGTTTTATTTCTGTATACATGTAAATATGCCTTTTTTTAAATCTAAATTCAGAAATGTTTAACCTAAAGTAGAAAGGCCTTTTTAACTTTTCATTTGTGAATTATCCTTTCCTGAGAATCAGAGTTCAGCCCTGACCTTGTTCCCATCTTTCTCACCTGCATTGCTCCTAGTGTACATCATTAACGCCTATTATTTAGACCATCGAGTCATCATGAATCGGATGCATCCTGTCCAATCAGGCAGCAGCACCCTTATCCAATCTGTGAAAATCTGCCTGGCAGCAAGGCTCCAGGACTAGAGTTTTAAGAGTGCCTGGCCATTTACCCAGGATTCACTGCATTCTCCTGTAAACATGTGACGTTATGTCGTGTGGGTGGTGGTGATGATGATGAAGAATGCAAAGGGGCAGTGATAGATGGGGGGGTTGAACCGTTTCCGCATTGTCCTGTTTTCCGAACTGTGTCTGGGATAAAATGCACTGGCAGCTGACGATGGACTAACTCCCTGTGGAATAGGCACTGACTTGCCAGGTAGCACTACCAATTGGACACTGCTGTCAAAATTTACAAAAAGAAAACACTACAAGTGTGACGTTTTGCCGGAAAAAAATCGTTATTTAATAAAATTGTTGTTTGTAGTGTCTGTGCCTGGACTGGTTATATATTATCCACTTATAGCACATGCTGCAGAATGCCATTTTAGAATGACAAGTAAGCAGTGCTAAACAATGTAATCAGAAAACCTCAGGTGCTCAGAAAGTTGTGAATGTGTGAATTATTGTTGCATAATACAGACTTTATTTCTCTATCAATTGACACTGTTTAGAGTTTACAGTTTCCTTGTAAGAAGACTAGAATTAATCCTAATATTGTATTAAATCTGTCTCTGATGCCTCTTTAGTGCAATGCTTTCCCTTAGCCTTTCTAGGAGCGCTTATAAATAATTAGTGAAATGGGTGATCAGAGTCTGCAAGGTGGTACAAGCCTGTAAATGAAACCTTGGGCAGGACTCTGTACTTGCATTGTGTGTGTGTGTGTGACTGCTGAAACGTAATTGGCACGAATGAGGGTTTGCTAAAGACTGCATCTAATTGTGTAGCGTTGGCTCACTGAAACCATATGATATTGTAGGTAAATATAAAATCTTTATTTACCCTCCAATTAAATCCGTTTTTGCCACTTTAAGTGTTCTAACCGCACTGCCAAAAATAAATCTATGATAGTTTAATTTGGGGAATATCATTAGAAAACGCACGAACCCGCCTAGAACTCCAAATTTAAAACCGCCTTTTGCTGAAAAGGAAATTACACAATAACTAAATCGGCGCCTTTGGGTTATGACAGGTTTCAGTGGGAGTCCCTCTCAAAAACTTAGTTCCGCTGTGCGATAGCCGGCCTTTGAAAAACTAAAGCTTACTGTTTGACTTGGGCCACCTAGGGCTTTGTGATGACGATAGATATGCCTTCGATGCACTAGGCGAATGATAAAAGAGTTATTGGTTAAATGCCAGTTATTTTTATTAAAATAAAAAGAATTAAAAAAAAAATTTTAATTAGTGATCGCAAGGCGCAATGAACGTCTACAATATTTTCTTGTAGCATTCGTATTACCTTGAATTTGTTTTATCAGTTTTTGTCATGCCTGTCAATAATATTTGTAACATGAAATTTCAAGTTTTAAGAATCGAAGTAAATGAATGCAACCACTCACACATTGAAATAAACAGTAAAACTTAATTTTATGTAAATTCAGCCCAAATTAGAGTGTTTACCGTTCTGGAAGATACGCAGTCCTGAACTACCGGCATATTTAATTTAGACATATTTAGATAACAAAAATTTTTTTTCCTTCAAAGCTTTGCTTCACAGCCTGAAGTAGTTTTTTTTTTTATTTAAAGGCGGAAGTCAAATCAATCTAGCTACAAATAGAGTACAAGTCAACAACGAAACTGTACGAGCAGAAAAAATCTGTTTTGATTTTAGAAACTTGTATATAATGGGTATAAACCACATTTTGTTTTGAAACGTGTTGCAGAACCTAACGTTCAGGAAGTTCTATTGCGGTATTAAGGGGGCTGTACTTTTGGAGCTTCAAATTCACTTGGGACAACTCAAGGAAGGTCTTGCAACACTGATGCGCATTC
This sequence comes from Hiodon alosoides, assembly GCA_025775065.1. NCBI lineage: Eukaryota > Metazoa > Chordata > Actinopteri > Hiodontiformes > Hiodontidae > Hiodon > Hiodon alosoides. The sequence goes on from JAOYSI010004820.1 coordinate 7,615, forward strand.
GCCGTGAAAGGTTCAGTTCATCGTCAACATTTGTTTCCACAGGTAAGTCCTCTTCCGTTTGGGTTTTGTCTACTATTGCAATTTGTTGTGACGGGTTGGACGCTGCGGGTGCTTCTTCGATGTTATTAACAAGTAACTTAGGCTGGAATTAAAACCAACCTAATCAGTCATAACCAACCAATACTAGCACGTATCATTAATCCGCTAAAATGCGACACCACAATTTGTACTTGGTACAAAGGTTAATTTGTAGTTTAGGTGGCGGCTGAAAGTTTTGATTTAATCAGACGTGCGTGAACTCATGCTTGTTCTTTCTGCATGCCCATTTTATTAAAAATGAAAATATCGTTCACTCATCATTAAGTGTGGTTGTAACAAAAACTTTTATCAAAAAGCCGTGCATTACTTATTGATATTAGCAACGTACAAGCCATTAGGAACATAATATGCACTTAATGAAGTATCAGACCCACGTTTAAAAATCATATATTACCACTTTGTATTGAATTAAAGAGGGATAATGTATCCAACGAGAACTTATGACTGCCAGAGCTGAGTTTAGTATTTTTCCTACTTAAACAATAATTTCACCAGTCCATATTATGCGGTTGAGTCGTTCCAGCATGTGTTCCAGCTTTTTATCTGAAGAAACTATGTACTCACATGGTGAACCTTCGTGTTTTCCCACCTATCTTTCGGTGGATTTCACCTTGCTTCCAGGAAATCTAAAATATCTAAGATACTATTTTATTTAACGAATACCACTGCCTTCGTGTTAGATAACGTTGGCTTAACTAATAAAATGGTTTAAGAAAACGCATTGCTTTTATTTGGTCTAAGGATTTTTTTAAAATAATTTCTGAACGGCTGAATTGTGTACATGATATCCTGCCGCAGACAAAGGTGGGCTGAAGTGATACCTGGTACGTCTCTCAGGATGATGTGGGCTGGGTGACTTTGCTTTCAATCTAATAAAACGCTTTGAAATCTGTGATGGAAAGCTCAAATCCGTTAAAATGTGTTTAATTAGCCGGTTGCATTTCCGAGCAATCTTCTGTCCGGACCTGGCCTGCAGCGATGTCCTTGTCTAATCGACAGAGGGCAACAAGATGTTGATTCTAGTATTTGATTAAATCAAGTGGCTTTGATTTTCACGAAACACGGTCGGCGGACATTAGCTCTTTACCTATTATGATATCCCAAATATATGCACATTTAAGTAAATATTACATTTTAATCCCACATTTAACGCATTTATTTATTTTCACATTGTTTCTGTATGTGAATAATTTTTACTATGCAACTTTTGGTATTATTTTATGTAATATAAATCCATACATTAAGAATAATTTTTGGTCATGAAAATAATGTAGGACCCCGAGGCTGCGAGGGGGCATCCTTGTTTATGTATTAAAACCGGCCCTGTTTATAATTGTAATTATATTTATTAGCTTCATATAACGTTTCGTATTCGCTAACCCAATAAAGGCTACTTTATAAATGGGTTATTATACATTACTTTACTACTGTGATTTCCAAAAATAAATGATTTTAAGTAATGCAAAGTTTTTAATAACAACAAAAATGATTAGCATCGAATTAACTGCTAATATTTATTTTTTTTATGGATTAAATGTTGACATAATTTTATTTGCGATTTGTTAATAGATACAGTTGTTACTACGCTCAGTAAAAAGATGGGAAAACAACACCACACTAAATATTATTCATTGCATGGCTAGGGATTTTGACTGTGTTACCGATGAAAGATTCGAACAAAACGACACGAGCCATCCGCAAGACTGTAAAGAAATATCTTTGGTGTCCACTTGCAGTCTGTCATGCCGTGCGACGTAAATGCAGTCACTGTTGTGTATAATTAGAGGGGATATTATCGGCGCTCAGCCGATGTGAGCGAACGAACAAGGTAGCTCTGTTTACTTTTTCAGGGCACACGTAATTCAGGAAGAAACTCGAGACTGCAGAGGTTGAGGCGGCGTGTGGGCAGGGCAAGTGTCTCGTAGCTAATTTTGTTTAGCTCAAATTATGCACCCTGCTCGGAAATCTACAAAAAATAAATAAAATAAACCCCACGCATAGACACACTCTCACAATGGACCAAGTCCAAGGAAGTCCAAACCTTTTTTAAAAATTCGTTTTAGTGTCTTGCTGAGCTTTCTGAATAATTGGAAACTTCTAAATGGGAAAATTTTGTATTATTAGATAATTATTGGATAAAACCATTTGCTTTCAATACAATTTTAAATATTGGAGCTATAATAGCGGATCCTGTTAAAATTATTATATGTGTGTACCCCAAATAAAAAAAATACCACAAATAATAATAACATGGTCAATCTGTTTTAAGAAATTAAAATAAAACAGTGACATTAGCCATTTGTGCGCGAACCTGTATTCGCCCCCGAAGCGACTAGGCTATATAATAACACGAAAATATTGTAATTAAACGCTTTACTGTGAACTTCAGTCTATATAGCCTACAGCCGCCTCGGTAAAATCACTGTTATTTGACAAAATACGTTGAATTTGGCTGCTTTTGTTGGCAGATTGATTCAACTAGGGTTCAAAAGTTGTATACCATAAAGTGAATACGTCCATCCTCAGCAACAGCGCGTGGTCACCCGGCGCCAACCTCCTCCTCTTCTCTCATTCCTGGTGCTGCCCGTATTCAGTAACAAAGTGTTAAAGCAGTGTGTCACTTATCCTGATTGCCTTCAGTTTAAATTCCCCAAGGTAATTCAGTCGGATCTGACAGCCCGGCTTCCATTTGTTTTCGAGAAGACCAATCGCAAGCCTGGGGGCTGTGGGATAGTTGCCTCTTTAGGCACCTGTCCTCGTAACACCTGGTAAACGACAGAGTGGCTTTGCGCACGCCCCATCTCCAGCCAAAAAAAAAACTTTATTGAAGCAGTTATCAACCAATGGTATTCAAATCTTTTCAAAGATAAAACAGAGCCGCCTGTTCCAAGGGACCACAAGAACTCGAGTCGCTAGTGATTTGGATCCTGAACTCGAAAGCAGAGAGGACTGACCATGCCGAGGTCGTTCTTGGTGAAGAGCAAGAGAGCTCACAGCTACCATCAGCCAAGGTTTCTTGAAGATGACTACAGCAGGCTCGATACTATTTTAGCTCACATATGTGCAGGTATGTAGATTATTATTATTATTATTAATTTAAATTGCTCAGTGTTGTGCATTATGATCCGTGGTTTAAAAAAAAATCAATAAGGTATGTAATTTATGTATGCGATACGTATATATAATATTTCAGTTTAAAATTTAGATTTTTTAATATATATAACAATATTTGCAGTGGGCTTGAGTCCTGCCGACCCTCTCTCGCGCCGTGTGTCTGCTGGGTTAGGTGACCCTGAATTATATAAGCAGTTACGGAAAACGAATAATTAAATTTGTTTTCCAAAACGGTAATCATATTATTAGGATACCTTTAAGATGGCGAACATTTCTGTAAAGGATCTAAATAAATTCCACTTGGGAAAACTTCATCTATTGAATAAATAGGCTGCACTAAAATATCCCTACAAGACGTAGGAAAATAATGTTTTTTATTAAAACCATAAATATCCATATTAAATACAATTGTCAGATTTATTTCCTACTTTTAGAGAAAACAATAATTAACTTCGTTCGTACGCAATTTGTTTTAATAGCCTATTTACTACAACAATGTAATACCAGCATATTTAATTATATACAATTATATACAATTTATTTTTCAATCATTCCTTCATTGACGTTAATCTCTGAAATTTTTATTTGATTGAAACTATTCTTTTCTCACTGGTTGGATTATTATTAGACATGACTTAAAACGCGTATTTTGACTTTTCTACGTGTTTCCAGGTTTTTTGGTGATTCATTTAGTGAAAATTGTTGCATGATGTAATGTGTGAAATAAGATCTAGATTATGATGATTGTCATGTTAAAATAATGACAGAATTCGTATGGGTTCGTTTTAGAGTTCGTACAAAAACCCTTTGACTTTGTCCCCGTATTGTTGCAATCAGAGAGCAAGGCTTCCGTTGAGTCGGAGTGCTGCTCAGATTCGCCTGCTGCTGAAGCGCGAGGCAGGGCTTCCCCGGAATCCTTCCTGGTGGATACCGCTGACCTCTCTTCCAAATCCCCACTCAGCTGCGAAGGCAGCGTATGCGGCCGGTCACCGGATTATGAAGACTTCTGGAGGCCCCCCTCTCCTTCAGCATCACCAGGTCTGTATTTATTTTATTTTATTTCATTAACACATATTTGTTACTTTTCACTGATGTCACCGATTTGTGCCATATCTTTAAATAATTTGATTTTGAAATGGGCTTGCCTCACTGTCATTGTGGGATAAACACAGTCAATCACATTGGAAAGGTAGCATGTCTGGATTGATTCTTATAGACCATTATACCGTTCTTTGTATTTTGAGTAAGGGTCATCAAACTGTCACAACGTGAATTAAATGAAAACATTTTAAATGATAGATACAACTTAATGTTTAAATTATACACTTTCCCAGCAGATTCAGAAAAATCCTTTACACCTTCAGTGGACGAAACGCACCCCTTTGCCATCCCTTTTCGGCCTTATGCGTGGAGTAACTATTCGGGATCCGAACTCAGACACCTTGTCCAGCAAACATACCCCCATCACCCGGTAGCGATGGACCGCAGCGCATCTTTAGGCCATTATGGAGACAGGAGTGCCGAAACGTCCCTGTTCAACGATCGGGCTTCGGCTGCGGGACTTTACAGCGATTATGGCCCAGGAGCTAGGCTGTTTGAAAGGACCACTGCACCGGGATTGTACTCCGAACATAACCTGCACAGCAAGGTTCCCGAAATCAAGACGGAATCGGATCTACTCTGCACTCGTCTTCTGCTGAACGGGGCGTACAAATGCATCAAATGTAGCAAGGTATGCAAAGCACTATCCTCTCGGCAACGTAATTCCTTTTCTCCAACAATATTTACTCTAGGTTGCAATGCTAATTTTCTACACGGTATTTGTCTAGCAATTGCTACACACACGAGGCGTTTAAAACACTGATAACTGTAGCGTACATTAAAGTCGATATGTCTCTCCGGTTCTATCTGTCTTTCTCTAGGTTTTCTCCACGCCGCATGGCCTTGAAGTTCACGTGCGTAGGTCTCACAGCGGAACCAGGCCGTTCGCTTGTGAGATGTGTGGGAAAACCTTCGGACATGCGGTGAGCCTGGAGCAACACAAGGCTGTACATTCCCAGGTAACCGTGAAACGTTGTTTCCCGAGATAATTTGGTTAATTTGGAAATTTGAAAACGTTAATCATTTCCTTCTAATCGTTAATCACAAACCAAAAGTAAAATAACTATTTGAATCTATTATTTATATTGTTTCCCTCTGAGGGAAGAAATCGCTTTTCCGACAAAAGCACAATCGAAAACGGTAAAATTGGTTTCTGCGCCAAAAAAAGTGAATGGCAAAATATTTGACGTAATACCCTTTCACTTTTAAACAGGAAAGAAGCTTCGACTGCAAAATTTGTGGTAAAAGCTTTAAAAGATCGTCCACTCTGTCCACTCATTTGCTCATCCACTCGGATACCCGACCATACCCTTGTCAGTACTGCGGGAAAAGATTCCATCAGAAGTCAGATATGAAGAAACACACCTTCATTCACACAGGTATGAGCTGGCACGTCACCGAGGTTGCACGAGTCACTCGCTTATCGCGAACAGGGAATCTTACAATCAAAAAGAAAAATAGGAACTCCGTGATGATAGGTAACCAAAATGCAATGCGCGGCATCTATTTGCTGAAAGTCCCAAACACCTCCAGCAATTTGGTACCATTTATTGAAACTGGCCTCAAATATAAGATTTTATATGTTTTTATTGTTTTTCAAACAATGTTGCAAATGAATATACCTTTACATTTTGATGGAATAAAACACAGTTGTGATAGTTTATTATGATTATCGCAGAAGAGCCAGCTGTAATATACTGTTTGTTTGGATTTTCAGGCGAGAAACCGCACAAGTGCCAGGTGTGTGGCAAAGCCTTCAGTCAGAGCTCCAACCTTATAACTCACAGTCGCAAACACACCGGCTTCAAACCGTTTGGATGTGACCTGTGCGGTAAAGGATTCCAGCGGAAAGTGGATTTGAGGAGACACAAAGAAACGCAGCATGGACTAAAATAAATCAGGCAAAAACAACTGGAAACGGACAAATTTAAGTAAACCCATAGTCAAACACTATTTGAAGAAACTCCAGGATGCTCAGAGCAGAGGCTCAGCAAAAAACAAACAAACAAAAAACGTTAGTCCGTCAATACCTCGAATATATGATGAACATTTTCAAAAAGTCTAATATATTGCGTGGACTATGATAATAAGAATGAAGAATGTAACCGACTATTCAGTCAATTAGAAATGGAGTGACTTTGAGAACTAAACAAGATTACAACAGGTTTTAATCCCGGCGTGCGTGCTCGAGCCCAAAATATTGTTACCCAAATAATAATAGAGGCATTATAACCATTATGAAAAGAGTCATTGTATATCCTAAAACAGTAGCTATAAGTCAGTCGAGCGAAAGAAAATCACCGCTTTTTAAAAGAATGTCACTTTGTTTTCAAATAAACGCTACGAATGCTGGCAAAACACGCACTACAAAAAATGTGTTTATCAACAAATATTGGAATATGGTAAACCAACGGTTTAGTAGTTTTTATTCATTCTTATTGATGTTACTGATTTTAAGATATAAAAGGGATGTTAGCAAGTTATACCTTGTCCCCATTATGTTAAATCCCAGACAAAATTTGCACATCTGAATTTTTGACCTAGATATTTTTTGTGACGTTATTTTGAATTGCTATGTAAAGAAAGAGAAATACAGAAGGCTTACTGTAAGTTATGAGTATGTTTTACTGAGTGATACCTTTTAATAAAATATTATTGTTTTATTATTCATTGTATACTGCAATTATATTGTTAAAAATGTTGGTCTTTTAAATAAATAATAAGCAAAAATACATATTTGTGTTTGAGCATTTATAGGCTATTATTACCATGCAATATTATAACGCCCTACAAATACAAAATGTACAGAGGTTTTGGTTTACGGGCACTATTAAAAGTCCCTATTATTAATCATCGTACAAAAGCCAAAATTTGAAATGATTTATTATTAAATATTACGATTTCGTCTTGTTAGAGTAAACAATAAGCAAGATCCTCCACATGATTAAGAAAAAGATAGTTCTTCCCTTGCGTTATGTGTTTCCTCCTGCATGTGTGTTTCGTTCTGTTTTCGTACATTCTTCTGTAACTCTGTTGTTTAATATCAACCTTGAAATAATTATTCCGGCATTATAGGGATGAGAAGTCTGTAAAATCTGTTCGTTGTAATCAGAATTAAATCCGAAAAAATCAACAAAACTACTTTTTCAACGGAGTACTTCATAACTTAATTGGTTGATCAGTGATAGGTTTTCATCTAAACATTCAGGTGTGTGTTTTGGAAGGGGCGGGGTGCGGGATTTATTAAAAATTAATGCCGATTCCACCTCTAATTATTCATCAAGGTCTTTCTGTTGTTTCCTTTGTTTATCGGGGGTAAAATAAACCAGGGAAAGAGGAGCAACGACAGGACACCTTTGTTTAAGATATCAATTTTTAATAGCCTTTCGAGACGGCCATTTGGTAGACCTCTCAATACGCGGAGAGGAAAAGGCAGCGTCTCTCACTGCAAGACACACCACTCAGGAGATACTCAGTGCTTTACATAATCGACGATTAAATTACGTCGCTTAATGAAATTTAGTTTCACAGTCGCTTCTATACGTGATTAGTCGTCTCGAACAATGTTTTTAGAAATCACTTTTTTCTCATTCCCAAAACTGATTCAAGATTATCTGATAAACACACATTGGTTAAACTTGTAATATTATTTTATTGAGATACATTTGACGCAATAATAAATACTGATTTTTTCGCAACACTAAACGACTGGGAGAAAGAAAGGCGGATAAAATGGTCACGGAAAAATCATTCACTCGGGGTGAAATTTTTCCACACGCGAAACACCTGGTCCAAACCAAATATTTTCAGACGCCACGCTTTGTTAACAAACATGGAACAAAAGACAGCCCGTCTCCATAAACTTCATGTAAAGGAAGTCGAGTGGAATAAAGTCACTTTTATTACACCAACTCTCAAACAACATTGATCGAATGGCAGCCTCGGACGGTGTAATTCTCTTTAGAAAACTAAAGAGTGATTTATCGTGGTTATATGTGGGAGGGCCAATATTTGCCCCTCTGAGCTTTTTGTTTTAAATTGTTAAGACCACTTTTCATAAGGGTCTAGACGGATATTATTTTAAGTGTTAAGAGCCCTATTATTGTAAGTGTTAAGTCTCACCTAAATATAATACATCTATAAGCATACTCGGCGCAATGGGCGTGCCTTCTGTGCCCCCCATTAAAAAGAAATAAAAAATTAGGCCCCCCACGAAAATGAAATGGCCGTCCACTGACTTGCTTCTGCCGCCGGTACTATCTATAAGATATATCTGTATCCCTCTTATATATCCAAACGCGTTTATAGTGTGTTGGATTCCCCCTTATGTATAATGTGATTACATCGATCAAAGTAACTCAAAATAGTTGGTAAGAAAAAATAAAATAACTATATATATTCCTCATAAATCGTTGCAGTAGGATACGAATCTCTCAGCTACACACATTGAAATATTCCACTTGTTTTCACCAACACATTCGAAATGGTTCCCTGTTGTTTTTACTTTCAACCGACGCAAGGAGTCTCTATGTTAACCAAACTGCGGGCAAATGGAAAAACTCCGTTTTTACAGCCGAGTAGGTTTCCTTTTATGCTCAGAGAGCATCAGTCCCATCATCACAAAGCCGAAGCATGCCCTCGGGGCAAGAGTAACAACCCGAATCTAAGCCTGACCTTAACTTTTAATACCATTTCGGAGGTCAGCAAACCCAAAGGGAGCCTGAGCAAAACAGGTCTATCTCCCTGGGTAACTTGATTGTCTACTTTAATCATATGATTTCACAGCGAATGTATTCCTATCTGAATTCTGTGAGGTGACAAAGTATAGTTTTAAAATATAATATATATATTTTTAAATCCAGATATTGCACACGTAATTCGCCCACTTCTACTTTATCAGGTCATTTATTATTTTCAGTCGTTGTGTGTTTATATAGAAGTGTCTCTAACTGTATGTGGTTTGGAGAAAGGTAAATCTCTGGTAATATAAAGGAATCATGCAATGCCAGTTTAACTTGTTTCCTATGTTTGGCCCTTATACATGAAAAACAACAAGGAAAGCGTACTCTTACACTCACGTATGTATGTACAGGTGGGATTACAAGGTCATGGTGGAAACCAGGGGGCAATAAGACGACAAAGTCAAAGACCTTGGAAATTAAACTGTCAGCAAACCAGCTACCTCTAGGTTCATATGCCATGCAGGGATTTGAATAGATCTTTGTTGTGCAACGACCCTAGCCTGATGCTACCAGCTTGTGGTTACTCCACTGTGACAGCAAGGCACCAGTTATCACCATCCAGTGGGTCTAGAAACACCACTTCTGTGTCACTGGGCCATGAAAGGGTTTCGAACCCAAGCAGGCGTTGGTTTAATGACTCCCCCTGTGCCGCTGCACTTAATGTCCAAAATCAGCAGCATATCATCATGCTCACATGCCTACAAAACATCATAGTACCTTTGTTATTATCAGTGTATTAATTAACCCATTACATGAATGTGGGTTTCAAAATTGTCATAATCCATATGAATAATTGTATTACTACATAAAATATACCTCCTGTTCTTCAGAACTGAACACGGCAGTGGTTCTGCATCTGCTTCCTTATATCTGCATATATTTCAAATCTCAAGAGCCAACACACTAGAAGAAGAAGGTACATTGATTTAAACCACTGACTCACTGATTTAGTTTCAGTTCCTCAGAATGTTAAAATATACAAGTCTGGGTTTAGACAGGGACGGTATGGGATAATTTTAGCATCCCTGAAGCTAGTGTAACAAGAAAAGTCACACAACAAGAAACACTGATACCCTTACGATAAAGAAAACAACTCCATCGGATTTTCTCTTTCATGTTTTAACATTTTAATTGAGAGGAATTTTCCCCATTGTACACAAATGTCCAAGATGAGAAAACAAATGCCTCAGGAATTGATTTTTGTTTAAAAAAAAAAAATCCAAAATCTTGTCAGGGGAACCTTGTGTTCTTTTGGTAGCACCCAGCACTTCTCTAGGTAGACCAAACAGAAATAAATTTGAGCCAGATACAAAATAATAAAAAAATGTAAATCAAGGTAATTTGGGGAATTTATGGACTTTTTTCCCCCCACGAGTTTAACCGCCCGCCCCCCACCCCAAAAAAAAAAAACAAAAAAAAAACAAAACAACAACATTCCCATCACTAAAGTAATTTGCATAGCAATAGATGAAATCACCAAACCAAAAATAATCTTCCAGGATGTTTTCCTTTGTTTTACTGTCAATACCCATTCAGAGAGACAACATTAGTCCAAGAATGGGGGCCGTCAGGTGGGAGGCTGCAAGACAAGACTGGCTTGTCTGCCAGGTCATTTGGCTAGATCTTATACAACGCATATTAAACGGCTGGACGCTGGAAAAGCTGCAGCAGGCTCTGAAGATCCTGGTCCTTCAGCCTCAGCTCCCGTATCAGTGTGGAGAGATACTCTGCTGAAGAGGGGCTTGCTAAGGACTCCTTCAGCACCATAGACACCTCGGACAACCTGGAACACACAGACACATGGCTGTCATGGCAATGCAAATTGGGGGGGGGGGGGGCTTACCATCTTTTCCTCCTAGACCTCCATAATAATCCAAAATAAATCTCTAAGCCCCGCTAAATGGAACCTACAGCAGATAATAAGTGATTCTGGTTTGGGAACGTGATAAGGACGGGGAAGTTTGTGTTCACAAGGGCAGCTCTTTTAAAAGATCTCGGAGGCTCCATCCGGGAGTCATGTCAGCCGGATGCCGACAGGACCTGCTCCACACTAATCTCGCCCATAATCCTGAATCACGCTCGTTCATGGATCTTCTGCCAACCTACCTTTGCACTCAGTCTACAACAAACATACACTCCCTTTGGGCCACAATTCAACACTTAAATGCTCTGTGTAAACTATCAATCTATCGCTATAAAAAAAAAAAAAAAAAAAAAAAAAAAAAAAAAAAAAACACACAACCCATTGGCTGTGTATTCACAGATTAAACAAACCAAGCAGGCAACAAACAAGGATATAAACCAAAAGGCAGATGTGATGCGATAAAAACACAGCCATAATGTGTTGAGGACCGCTGGGAGGAGAGGGCAGAGAGAGCCATTGTACCCAGCCCTGGAGCTATCAACAGTTTGCACGCGCGTCAGCTCGTCCATGGCTGGTTTTTAATACCCTAATGGGTAGATCTGGCACAGACAAATAAACCCTGTCATTTCAAAGAGGCTGTTTATAGGAAAGCTGGTTCAACAGAATTACATATTTAAAACACAACCACAGCTGCAATGCAGGGGGCCCCCTCATTCATAGACTATTCCACGCATTGGAGGACAGGAGTTTGAGGTCTCAAAATAAATAAAAAATAACAAAAATCCTTAAAACCTGTAATATTATTAGACGCATGAAAAATGGATTGAAACCGCAACAACACACAATGAAATTCTGTCGAATGAGATACTGTTTTGACTATGTTCCAAGGAGTGCAGCATTTTGATTAGATACGAAGCCACTACTAGCCCTAACCCCTGCGTAGGATATTTTTTATAACAAGTTCTACAAGTGAATAGTGAGGACTTAAAACATTTTCCAGTCTTTCCACTACACATGCTAGTAGTACCAACCAGAGAAACTGCATGAGTCTGAGAGATTTCTACACCTTAACATGCAAACATAAACCTGAATTAAATTATTCAATTAGTTCTCAGACAATGGATATGATCTCCAGTGGAAAAACTGACAGCTGTCGGCTATCACACCGGTGACACATGCCATACAGCATTGGGAGGACCTTTTTGGGAGTGACTCTGATGAAGCTAAGGAGCAGAGCGCACACGGTTCAGAAGACAGAGGTTTGGGGGTTAACTTTTCCTCCTCTGCACCCACCCCTCCTCTCTTTGATGAGGTACAGTGGCTGGGGGGAGCAGAGGGTGGTTGTCCAACACGAACAGCTCTTTTGTTGCTGGGAGTTATTCATTATTCACCTGATCTGAACAAAAGACCGCAAGCCAACTGCGCATCTGTCATCCAGCAGCAAGACTGAAACACAAATTATTCATGATTCCAAAGAGAAAGGAGGCAATGATAAAACCGAAGCTTTAGAAAACTCAGCGGAAAGCCTTACTTACCACTCCCATAAGTCCAGAATGGTTTAAATCTCTAAATCAACTGGGCAGCAAAGTAGCCGTTGTCAGTTCTGCCAGGTTACCTTTGGCGTGACTCTGACACCAATACAAAAGTGTGAAGCAAAGTTATTATTCCACACCAATAAAAGAAAAGAATGCAGGGCTATGCACTTTTTTTTTTACCCCATCACAGCTACAGGAGGGTGTGAGAATGCAACCAAGGCAAACCGGTGAAGACAGAACGTTCACTCTCGTATAGGAACGTGTTCTCTCAGCAACCACGAGAAAACGGTCACTCTTGTGGAGGAACGTGTTCTCTCAGCAACCACGAGAAAACGGTCACTATCGTGGAGGAACGTGTACTCTCAGCAACCACAAGAAAACGGTCACTCTCGTGGAGAAACGTGTACTCTCAGCAAACATGAGAAAACGATCACTCTCGTGGAGGAACGTCTACTCTCAGCAACCACGTGAAAACGATCACTCTCGTGGAGGAACGTCTACTCTCAGCAACCACGAGAAAACGGTCACTCTCGTGGAGGAACGTCTACACTCAGCAAACATGAGAAAACGGTCAATCTCGTGGAGGAACGTCTACTCTTAGCAAACATGAGAAAACGGTCACTCTCGTACCGGAATGTGTTCTCTCAGCAATGTATAGTGTACGGTTCACCTCGCCTCTTAGTTTCCTTTGAGTCATTATTGGGATTGGACTGAAAATATTGTGAAATACTTGGTGTGACATAAATGGTGTGACATAGATCTGGCTAAAAGACCCTACAGCCCTTGCTTCTGATCTTTGGAGCATTCATTTTGATCTTGGTATTGCAATACCTCCTAAGTTTTCTCTGCCTCAATGCAAAAGTGCCCAAGTTTAACTATAAAATGGTAAATAATCAAATACTTCAGCACCACCCTGAAATTTACCCACCACTGAAAACAACTTTGACGTAAAACCCCTGTTATGAGCTGCACACAGCTTCTGTCATGACAACACAACTGACCAGGAGGAAAGAGATGTGGCAAGATTATCTCAGCCTCAAACAGCATTTTTGGGCGGCGAAAAGCCAGTTTCTCCTGATTCCCCGACCGGCCGCGAGCCGATGCTGTAAGGGCGTTCAGGTGGAGCCTCTCTCACGGACGTGCAGATAGGGGGCAATAAGCTCCAGATAAGAGGGCCACTTTGTTGACACAGGCGGGAGCAGCACGGGACCCGCTGGGGGGCCGCGCAACCTGGCACAGCTCGTTCATAAACCTGGGAGACGCACCTACCGTCTGCCACAGCTCAAACAGCACAGCCTGGCCTCTGACCCAAGGTGCCATTAACCCCCTCCCCAATCAACCCTCTTCGCTATTTCTGCAGTGGGTGGCATGAGGTGCAACTGAACTCTTCCTGTCTGTCATTACACTTCCTGTATTGCAGAAAGCTATGTCCACGCCCCTTTTTTGCTGAAGTGTGAATCAGTGGAAATTACTGGTTTTTAATCTCAGTAAACAGACCTGACAGTTGGCTGCAGTGAAGTCAATTACAAAAATAACAGGTACATATAAATGGAAGCCATTGAGGAACAACGGTTGAAAAATATGAGAAATAAATACAAATAAATCTGCCGCTTGAAGAAAATTCTGTTGATCTGATTTTTTGCAGATAAATGTTCTTGTAGACAACCCAGAGCCTTAAGCATGTTCTACCAACTATTTAATGCCTTTTAAACAAACAGCAAACCTTATTGAAAAGGAGAAAAAAAATGGCTGGAGGTATCAATATGACCTAACCGAGCAGATCTACTGATACATTGGGGCTTCCCAAAGAAAGCCCATTGCATAAACACTAAAAAACAATCCAAATCAATTACAATGGGCTTCTATGCAATTCATCAAGACGGTAACTGGATTTTATCTGGATCCAACATTGCAAACACTTTTCTTTCCCTACAAACTTCTCTCTGGCCTGACACCGAAACCATGAAAAACTTTCCTTGGGTGCACCTTTAAAGCTTTCCATCAGCCAGCACCAACGGCAGCATGCCATGAACAGCACATGTCGGTGAGGCACTCATCTCCATGGAAGGGGATCCTATTAGGAGTTAGGCCTTTACTGCTGTCCTTACAGCTTCATGGAAGGGGAACCCATTAGGAGTTAGGCCTTTACTGCTGTCCTTACAGCTTCATGGAAGGGGAACCCATTAGGAGTTAGGGCTACACTGCCGTCCTTACAGCTTCATGGAAGGGGAACCCATTAGGAGTTAGGCCTTTACTGCTGTCCTTACAGCTTTATGGAAGGGGAACCCATTAGGAGTTAGGCCTTTACTGCTTTCCTTACAGCTTCATGGAAAAGCAGCCCCCACTTTGCAGAAAAATGAATTGGTAAGAATTTGAAGTATATGGAATATAAATTATAAAAAGAACCCCATCACAGTACGCCCAAACTGGAAACATCCGCTTCCGTTTTCCTGCATTCCCCTTCTTATCCAGTCTCGTCTCAGGCTGGCAAATCCAATGTGCAGTGCTAAAAAGATTTGTTAAGAGGTCTGACAATAGATTCAAGGCTTTTAAAAATTAAACATACGCCAAGCAACATGTACGAGATTCATAAGAGAGGACCGTTAAAATCCTGCGCATTTATCCTGATTCACATCTGCATTTCTGGCATCACTTCACTGGTTGTGTGCCTAGGGTGACGAAAGCTTCTGCTGTACTAAACTAGAATCTCATTTCAGGTTTTACATGCGGGTCTCACATCTCACAGTATAAAAAAAAGCACGTGTAACACCTTATCCCACTTCTGTGTTCTTAACCACAAATTTGTAGCACACGACTCATCACCTCCTTCTAGATGTTGCACGGCGATACACTCCCAACTAAACTGAGCCTGACTGCAGCGATGAAACATTCTGAAAAATTAATAAGATCTATTTCACCGATTACCAAGCCGAGCGTGCAGGCGTACTAGGATGTGGGGTTGGTCGTGGGGGGAGGGAAGTAAAGCACAAAAAAAAAAAAAAAAAAAGATTTATTCTTGGCGATAATAAAAAATTTACAGTGAGGCATTCAAGTAAAGTTACTTTTTGTGTACTGATTTAATGAATGATTTGAGGACTGAAACCGAGAGACGCCCGTGTCTGAGGAGGGGAGCGAGGTACTTGGGCCGGTGGCAGGACAGGTGTCTGTTCTTCGGAACAGGCGAAGGCGCGGTGGGATCAAAGCGATTGACCGGCGGGACTTTAAAAAGGGAACCAAGTGGTATCTCTGTAGCTCACCCAACCTGCGTGTCTCCAGGGAAACCGCTCCTGATGGGAGATTTGTAATTAATTCCACCTCTGGGATCAGAGTGGAGTGTTTTTATGGATCTCCGAGGGGCTGCCGAACATCACTACATCAGTGATTTCAATCCGACCCATCAGATGGGATTCATGGGGCAAAAAAGCTCTTTGTGTCGTTACTTCTCTTGGTGGTTGTAGTATGGACCCCCAGGGGTAGGTTTTAAATGGAACAATGCAATCTGTGAGCAGGATCCAGTTATATGAGCAGACAGTTATATAGTACTGTAGAAGCTACATGAGCCATTTAAGGAAAAAAAAAAAAGTTGTGGAAAATATAGTGCTTTAACTACAAAAAAAAAAGAAAAAAAAAGAAGGCACAAATCTGTAAATACTATGAACATACTCAGAACGATAACAGACAGTGAACTTGCCAATAATGTGCCGGACCCCATAGGGGTGGCTAGTAATAGGACGTCACCGTAGGTCGAACATGTCCATTTTCATAGTCCACAGGAACCACAACTTTTCAGAAATATATCCATTACAAACCATCACTGAACAAATGGGTGTAAAAGGCTGAATATCATGTGCAAAGGGTCGTATAAACTGTGCTCGAATCTTATCACCTCCAGCTCACCACGGATTGCAGCAGTAACTATGTAACTGGCAGTAAATTCTATGCTGTGTCTGATTAAAAAAACCTATTTATTTCCCAATGACCGATAATCAACAGAGACGTCTTCTGCATCACACAAACTCACAGGAAACTACGCAGGCTCTCTTTCCTCTGATAAATGAAATATCCTAATTGCAAACTTATGTACGCAGACATATAAAAAATATTAGACATATTAAGGCAGATAAACGGGTCAGAGACATGCACGTTGCCTATTTTAGTTTTTGGGGCAGACCCTTCCTTTCATGTTAGGAGTCTGCACTCCAGAAAAACCTTGCATGTGTCACCCCTCAGTCTTTACTGTAAGAGTTTAACATTATCGGGGACCGATCCATTTGCAAACACTAGTAGTGTCCACAAAAGGATTTGCTTTTTGATACAATGTTGCACCACTGAGGAAGTTTCCAGACCTAAGAACTGGAGTGTATTACAAGCACCCAACAAACGTTATGAATGAGAATGAAAAACAGATCACCATTTGGTGAGGAAGATTTATACATAAGGGCCAATTAATCTGCCATTCGGAGTTTAAGCTTTTTTCTTCTAAACTAACCTTAAGTTTGGAGAACCATGACACACATATTGACACACATGGGACAATATAATTAAACAGGTATTACAATATATTGTATTTAAACTCACGCGGTTCTGGTTCTGGATATTTTAATCCAGTTTTTCCTCAGTCTGTTTATATAAAAAAAAAAGCATTTCACCCAATTCTTTATCCAGTACATGTACGTGTATTCAGTAGAATACTTTTGTTTTTGTTGGCACATTAGCTACCTTGCTAGCTAGCTACGGTTAGTTAGGTAATAAGGTTTATGTGCCAACAGAGGATTCAGTGGCTATATTAAACGTTAGAGATAGCATCAGCTTGGTCAACATCACATATGGTTAGCTAGCTAGGTAGCCTGCAAAATAGCCATTTATATTTTGAGATATAACTCGACGTTAAGTCTGGGTTAGCTAGGTTTAACTATGTATAATTTTAACATTCATTTGGGCAAGAAAAAAATGGCAAAGGTTCACACTCCATGTCATTCTACTGCAGTTCTGTCCAATCATAGCCTTCTCTTTGTTTCACTAGAGGGGCACGTCAAAATATGGTGAGGAAAAAAAAGACTTGGCAAGTACGTGGTCATCTTGCAGGCATGAGGCCCAAGGTTACCATGATACCAAGGTAGTCGCAGTAAATATAAAATATAATTCAAAATATGAATCCAATATAGGAAACCAAACATTGCTTACCTGGAAATGCAACATTATTTATGCAAATAAAAAAACAACAAACAAAACCACCAAATAAAAACTTAGTGAAAAAAATAGTGATTGTGAACGTCTTTACATAGTTTTTATTTTCATTTTTTATATTTTTCGTACAAATGATTAGCATTGCGTGATCCCCGGCATTTCCCCCTACCCGTTATGTGGTTTAAGGCACAGACTTGGTACTTACACTAGCAGGAGAACCACAGCAATCAGATTCCATTCTGGGCTTTTGTGAATGATGTTGGAATTTGTAAACCTGTCAGAGAGAGAAAATAAATAACTCAATACAGAAGTGCTGCTTTCTCACACTGAGTCAAGACTTAATTTAGCTGTGGCTCGTTGAAGGTCATTTGTGGTTATTTCTCCTTTATTATAAAGCTTTTAATGACATTTAAACCAGTGTATACCTGACCAGAGGCTGGCCACAAAACAGCCAGCAATGGGCTCAAGTTGGTATTAGAAGCAAGGCTAACAGATTTTTTTTTGCCGTTAAGTGATAAAATGCACTGAACCCACTTGACAAAACAAATAATACAAAGACATGCCCCAAAACCAATAGGGCTGTTTCACAAAGCACAGATTTACCAGACTTCCCCGGCAGAAGAATAACTTCAGGAAATGGGTACAATCTGAGCATTTGAATGGTAAGTGCAGTTCTGAGTCAGATCATGGGACTTGTGGCCTGCTGCTTCCTGTAAGGGAGGCCCAGCCAATCACGCCCCAGTGCTCTGAAGAGAAGCAGGCAGCTGAGTGCTCCAATTCCAGGAAGAATCATTGCTTGATTAAGCCTTAATTTGCAACAGTTCCTGCCATGGACTCTCCTCGGCAGTATGGGCGTAGGGCTGGGCACAAAAGAATGTGCTTGGATCAAACGTGCCCTTTGAATAATTCAGACATACAAATATTACCATTTTTGAGAGGGCTGAATTATTAAATGACAGGGCAAGCAGTTTGATAAAAAAAAAAAAAAATACAAAAAATTGGCCTGAGACCCATTGGCTGACCAGGGATGAAACACTCCCCGTGGGAGATGGCTTCAGCAGGTCCACCACAAACACCAACATTTCAGCGAGCACTTTAGCGTATAAAGGAATTGGTTAAAAGCTTCCATCACTTTGAACAAGATGCTGGATCCCCAGAACGTGGTGTGTCACATTCTCTCCCCCCACACTCAGCGTCTGCTCCGAACACCACGAGGGGGGGGGGGGGGGGGGGTGACGTAATTGCTTTGACAGTTTAATTTGCGTGCAACAACCCATCAACACCAAAGCGAGTTGCCAGGAGGGCCCCGGCTGTGTCGCCGGGGGTGACCTGGCCGGCGCCTGTCAGCGCGGCGATGCCTTGGAGCCCATCGTCTCAGCTGGTATTGATTGAAGCCCCTCAAGGATTCACTCTCTCTCCAGCCCCGGAGAAGAAGAGCCAGGTTATCCTGCTCTGGAAGCATCGATTGAGGACAAGTCGACACTGGTCGTCGCTGTCAAAGTGCCGGTTTACAAAGGAGACATGGGTCGGGTGGGGTTGTTGACCACCGTGCCGCAAGGGTCGTATGGATTTGTTGTCATCCTATGACCCCACCATCAGCAGCTAGGCATAAAGCAGAGTCCAGGCCCCACCTAGGACTCGGTTAGCTCCTCCTTCTCCATCTTCAGAGCGAATATCTGACAACAGACTAGAAAAAGCTCAGGCACTACACACACTAGACACGACACACACACACACACACACACACACACACACACACACACACACACACACACACTCCCCTTTAACTAGAAGGCTGGAGGCTGGAGAGTAAAGCTTTTACCACCGCAGCCTGGACCAAGGATCCCCGTGGTGAGAACAAGACCTCCATTAATTCTCACCCAGCCTTGGCTGTCCACCTCCCAGCACTCAAAAGCCCAGCAGATTCCCAGTCAGGAGAAAATCACCAGAGGGGGATTTGAGAAGCAGCAAGCCGTTAACTGCTTCCCGACCAACTTCCACCAGCCGACTACAAGGCTCTCTCTCCAAGCAAGAAGGATGGCTGGGAATGTTCCATATACCCTGACCTACTGGGGTCTGATACTGATAGATTGAGAAAAATCTAAATTTTCCAGGCTTAACTTCTTGTGTTGTGGGCAAATGTTGCATGTGATAAAGAACAAAAACATTATGATGTCTTTCACATCTGCATCTCAGCTTTTGTGAATTCTCTCATCAAAGCAGTTAAAACAGTAAAATAATTTATAAGAGGAGTCAGGGAAATCATATACATCTGCAAAACAAGCCCTAAACCAATCCCTCAGAATTACGGTCGCTGAGACGTGGGGCGAAGATGACCAGAAGACCGGGGCACTTTACAAAGCACGAGAGTGTTATGGAGGCCAACCCGTCCACAGCGCTGCCCGGAGGAAACGTTTGAGCAAAGGGCCAAGGGAGCAGAAAAGAGTGGCGTGCTGAGGGACTTGTGGTTCTTTTTTTAGGCTGGCTGACAGTGGCGCAGAATAGATGCAGCACCAAGCCCACAGACACCTACCATGGAACTCCCCTACTCTTCTGCCCTTTTTTGTCATCACATTTCCCCCCCTCCCCAACTGCCATTCAGTGGCTTTACACACACTGGGTATGTTTGGCTCAGACCAATTGTCTGAAGGCTTCAGACTGGAAGAGGAGATGGGACAGCATCATAGCCAAGGCCAGAGCCGCCAACTCCATGCCCGCCACACCTTCACCTGTTCGACCACACAAAAGATGCGCACATGCCTCGTGGACCCCCAGTCTTCCCACTGCGAGGTGGGAGACAAATAAAGGGGTTTTCAGAGTCACGGAGCTGAGAAAATGAACGGGCTTCCACTACGCTAAGATCAGGACCAAATGATTTCAGTGGAATAATTAAACAATGGGCTTTCACGGGTCAGCCAGGTGGTCGGACAATTGGCATTTCTTCAAATACCATCAGTTTTCTAGGCGTTGGCAGAAATTTACAGTAAACAGTGGAAATTCCTCTCAGACATGGTCTACGCCCCCTGGGGGGACTCTGTTGAATGACACAGTGGATGATTCAAACAAGAAGTGACGCGGAGGGGACTCACCTGAAGGTTCTGACCAGGTTGTTGAGTTCGGTGGAGACGTCATTCATGGTCAGACTCAAGGGCCCGACAATGTTCCTCAGACTTCAGGGAGCACAAACAGGGCAACAGGAGAATGTCATTCGTTCCCAGAACCCACCCTCCCTTTACACTTTCAGTGGTAGTTCAATGAGCTGCTGGTCAGGTTTCGCAACTGCTTGTCCACTTGCTGCCGGTCTCTATTAAAAATACATGGCCACGCGATACCGGTGACCTGGGAGCAGAGACACGAAACTGTTACACCGGCCAAAAGTTTTATTTGATTTGTTAAAAACTGTCATTGTCATGCGGTGTCAAGAATGAGACACTAGGAATCAGGTGTAAAATAAAAACAATATTTATCGTCGAATAAAGTTCTGCTCCCACCAGTTGCGCTGGTTTTTCAAAACATAGCAGTTTCCATTAAAGCTGAATCTGAATCTGTTCATGCGTACCTTCGGTTGAGCTTCTCCGCGACAATGCGCTTCTGTATTCCATGCTGGGCATGAGAATCCACCAATGGGAGAGCTGGATCCTTACAGTTGTTGTGCTGCGTAAAACATGTGAATGACATCAATTGAGAAACAAAACTAAACTGGCAATGAAGAGGGGGACAAAAGCGCCTGTGTGTCCGATAAAAGGCAACCTGCGAGCCACGGGAGTCTGCTCTGGCTAAATGACTATCAAAAATAATAATGGGAGAGGAGGCTAGATACGCTGACTGGAGTTGACTAGAATGACAACCTGCACACACAGCAGGGTCCACCAGGACCAGGTTGGGGAAACACTGGGTTAAGATTGTACAGAAGTGCAGCAGGAGCGCCCCTCCCCACCCCCACCCCCATTGTGGACAGAGGGGGGACCATTGGCATCGAACCACATGGACCCAGGCTCCGGTTTGGGAGTAGAGCCAGGATGCCCAAGGCAGGTGTGGAGCAGGGCTGGTTTCAGGTGACTGTCAACGTGACACGAGTACTGGCAGCCATGGCTGGGTGATGCCACGGTGGAGCTAACAGCCTCCTAGAATGTTCGTCAGGACATCCTAGAATGCCGGCTGGCAGCGCTGTCACATGAGGGTCTAAGGGCCAATCGCTGAGATAGGGTTAGCGGTGGTGAAACCAAAGCTTCACACTACTGTTTCATTCCTAATATGAAAACTAACATTAGGCCATTCTATACTTTCTAACATATGCAATTATTCTATGTGGCCTAATGGAGTCCAGTGAATGAACATAATGCAAAATAATATCCTGGTGTACACCCTATGCACTCAACACTGCCTATATCATCATCATCATAGTAAGAGGCATTTCTGAGGAGTCACTGCACTTCAGAATTTTCAGTGAGATGCCACTTCAACTATCCTGTTTAACTATTAATAGATTAATCTGTTCACACTGTTCCCACTTTGAAAAACAACGCCCTCAAGAGGACTTCAACATTTACTATAACCTCTTAAAGAGATCACTTTGGAAAACCTTATGCAGGGAGACCACAAATGAATTCTAACTTGAGCAATACGTCACATCTCAAGACTATCTAAAGAGAAACATCAAAGGCATTGCTTTGGAGCTAACCCTGGGACACGAATGAGGTGGAGAGATCACTCCGACATTTCCAAACCTCTGCTGCTAAGCTAATCTTGTGTGAATCGAGGTTCACTGCTGGGTGAACCCATCAATCTTCCAGTCTAAGCAATGCTCATCTCACCCTGTTCCCTTTGAGCAGTGGCAGTGCGAGCTGATATTCATGACAGTGGCTTTATCCCAGGGTCAGTAAAACCCAACCTTTACCCAACTAAATGAGTTACCTGAAAACGAGTCTGGGTTTCACCCATTTGTATCTACTGCATATGCTGTAAGAAAATCTGAAAAACCTGATAAAAGGCATTTCTCACAATCTTTAGTCAACATATCTATTCTAATGTCAGGGAATCAGGGATACACACCCCTACAGTCTCTGCTCTAATACGAGTCAGGGATACACACCCCCACAGTCTCTGCTCTGAATGACAGTCAGGGATACACACCCCTACAGT
This sequence comes from Hiodon alosoides, assembly GCA_025775065.1. Classification (NCBI taxonomy): domain Eukaryota; kingdom Metazoa; phylum Chordata; class Actinopteri; order Hiodontiformes; family Hiodontidae; genus Hiodon; species Hiodon alosoides. Next base: position 30,399 of record JAOYSI010004820.1, read on the forward strand.
CTCTGCTCTGAAAGAAAGTCAGTGTCACTCACTCCAGTGTCTCCTCCTTTCACGCCTGGGCCCAGCTCCACCTCCTCCGGCAGGATGCAGCCTCCTCTGTAAAACTCCTGCACCCGAAGGTTTAGCGTCTCAGCCTCTCGGCGCAGGGTGCCATAGTCAGGGGCAGGGGCCGAGGGCTTATCCTGTTCACTGACTGGTGTCACCACCATTCCCGGCCCCTCTACGCTCTCCTCCAGATCATCCTCGTCCAGCTCGTCTTCATCCTTCTCTTTCTCTCGCACCAGAGATACGGCGGGACCCGGCGTGTACCCTAACCCGTACAGGAACTTCAGCGTCTCCTCGGTCCTCCACTCCCTCAGCGTGCGGGTTAAGCTCTCCAGCAGGCTGGTCCTGATGCTGCAGCCTGGCCCCTCCCCCTGGCTGCAGCCCTTCGGCATCTGACTACTCAGCAGGCTTCTCAGTTCTGCAGCCCCTTTCGTGCTCATCCCAACCTGGGTGATGTCAGGGACGCTGTCCAGTTTGCTGGGGGCGGAGTGGCTGTTGACTGCCAGCTGCGGTAGGCCCTCGTCTCGCTGAGGTGCGACCACCGCCGTTGCATCTCCGTCATCCATTCGGCACCTGGTCAGAAGGGCAACAGCTTCCCCGACGGCATGTTGGTCTAGTCTGTCTGCCAACACATCACAGGGGGTGCTGCAGTCCTTTTCCTCTTTCGATCCGATCTGCTTTGACTTCTCGCCCATTCTGTCTTCATCTGCAAAGGTGATTTTCGCTCCGCTTCGCTCTTTCGCTACTCGGCACGCCATCGCCCCCTTGTGTTCAGGAGGCCTCTCCTGCGGCCTAGAGACCACACTGGAGATGAAGTCCGATTCTGGCTCACTGCTCTCGCTCCCGCTACCAGCGCATGCTGGCTCCTCGAGCGCCGGGTTATCGATCTCCTCCTCGCAGATGGAACGGCTGCTGATCACCACCTCCTCTCCAGAACTGCCACTGGACACCAGGGAGGAATACAATGAATAATAAATCACCCAACATAGTATGCAAGACACTTTTCCTTATCACCTACTGACTCACATTTTCATCATTTAGCCCAAAGGTGGGGGAGCCTGGTCCCAGACAGCAACATTGTCTGCAGGTTTTTATTCCACCTTTCCTCTTAAGTTGTAAATGAAAGTAAATGAAATCTTTAATTTCTAACCAAAATATCCAACCTGGTGTACTCCGATGTATCGAAAACCCGCACACACAGAGGCCATTGAGGAGAGATCATTTTTTGTTTTTTAAACAAACACCACTTTGTAGCCAAAGCCACCACAACAAACAGTGGAGACCGATGCTGTTTTTTGTGACATTACGTAACATGATTAGACAAGGTGTTCTGCTACCAAATCAGGTGAAATCACACAGCATTTTAAAATCCTATGTAACCGCTCAGTAAAGTACTCAGTTACATGGTACACGGGGTACTGCCAAATCCCAACTGGTCACTTTCTCCACAACCACAACGATATTATAATGCATTTACAAATGTACTACGATGAATAAACTTAACCAAACTTCTATAATGCACAAAGAAACAGAGTCCCCTGTAAGATAGGGCACAATCCACAATGTTAATCAATGTAACACGAGCACAGAGTCCGCTGCACCAGGATAGGGCACAGTCCAACAATGCAACTCAATGTTACATGAGAGGATGACAGAAATAAAGAGACTAAAGAGGAGTGAGAACATCAATTACACAGTAAATTACACAGGTAGTCACTTTGAAAACCTCACAGTGCAGCAAGCTATATACAGAGGTTTCATATACAGTCCAGACTATGCAGTCTGTGTGTAAGGAAAAACATTCAGTGGAAGCCACTCAGCTCGCCTTTACTGAACTCCTAACCCTAACCATAATTTCCTTTACTTTCTTAAATTGGTTGATGACCCCTTTCTCTATTTGACCAATGGTTGTATATGTTGGAAATTTTTAATTCTCTATTACAATAGGCAAGAAAATCACCAGACTCCAATAAAAAAAGCAACAAAGCAGAACAAACATGGAGAATCGGCACTCGGCGATGCACTGGCTTTGTCAATGGCTGTCGTCGAGAGCCAATAGACACACAAACATACAGGCAGCTGCCAGACAAATCCCACCGTTCAAACAGGTTTATCTCACCATTCACCTGGCAAATCAGTACCTGCCTCTCAGCCCCAGCAAAGAATAGGACAAGGTCGGCCTTTCTGTGGAGGCCGGCTGGGATGGGAAGTCAATGATTGCACTGATATAATGTTACACGGATGTCGGGAGAAACATCTGTCGGGGTTGGGGGGGGGGCATCTTTTAACTGCTTTGTGATTCAACAGTTGGATGAAACCTAAGCTTATCCAATTGTGGAACTCATGGCATGATTTCATATCCAAGGTCAATTAAAAAAGGTGAACACATAAAAGTAGGGCACGCTCTGCATTGAAGCCATGGTCAGGCAGATTGGCAAAGGGAGGCGCACCGCACATCTACCTTCTCTAGATCTATAGCAGAAGGCCACGCAAGCTTATGAAGCCACGCCAAACAAAGGGGCTTGCTCTAAAGATGATACTCATTCCTGTGTCCACCAACATACTTTCAGAAGGTCTGGTCCTGGAAAGTAGATCTATACCTTTCTTCAAGTCTGCTATAATAATGAAAGCCAACATGTAGCACCCGACACCATTTTTATTATGAGTCATTTTATTTGGGACCACTACAAAGCCCACAAGAGAGGTTCAGCTCCAACTGGAGGAGAGGTGCATTCCTCATGACGGTACTGCAAGCCTGCAGGCGCCCGGGAAGTGGATAGGAAGCCGAGAGAAACCCTGCCAATTAAATATCGGGGAATAACACAAACTGAATTCCAGCTCATAGGGCTCAGTCAGTTGACACATTCTAAACTGAACCCCACTGAGGCATAGCAGACACTTCTGCCTGGAACCATGAAGATTGTCTCAAAGTCTCAAAAAAGTTAAACCTCTCAAACATACCTCACTCCTTCTTTCAAAAGCTTCACTTCAGGGGGCCTGTACATACAACGGGAGACAAAATGTGTTAGCCATGTCCACTTTAAACAAGTAACAGGTCTCAGAGAGAGCGAGAAGGTACAGATATACAAGTCAGATCACATTTAATCCTGAGCTTTATGGGACAGCTAGTCAAGACACTGTAAAAGGGAATGATCACGCCCCCTCCCCAACCTATCACCTCTCATCCTCTCTCAGCCACAGGGGGGTCTTGGGAATCTGGACCTCAAAATACTTAGATGCCCTGTAGCAGAAATTACTGCAGAAACACTGAAACACAGGAAGGTTATTATTAAGGATGAAAGGGAAAGAATACCAACTACAAGCACACATTTTTTTTTAAAAGGAACCAAAAACATTTAAAAAACATTGCTTTGTGTGATTCAAGCTCCACATCTGAACTCTCCTGTCACAGCTTACCTTCCGCTCCGTGATATCATACACTTTGTTGGTTCTGGTAGAAATTTTATACTGCTGCTTAGGTACCTATAACAATAAAACAATATTTAGATGAGTTACTGTTAAGTGCAAATTTGTGTCGTTTAGACAAAGTAGAGGCCCAATAGAACACAATAAGCAATGCTTTGTTTGGAAAAAGAAAAAAATAATAATTTTACTGTCTATGGTTAAAGTTGTTCAATTTCAAGGAAGATTTGGGTTTATTAAGGTAAAGACAATTCACTTTCCCAAGCCCTTGGTAGATTCTAATTTATTCATGTAAAAATAGATTGGGTCTTACATTTTTAAGTTTGCTTGGACAAACAGGATATCCGCAGATTTTGACGATGAATCTCTCCTCCACTGCATCTTTATAGTTGGCAGGAGTGATAAACCTGGCCTGAAACGATTGAAGAGAAAATCATTGAATTCTGAAATAAGAACAGATGTTGTAAATATTTAAGATATTATTGAGACATTTCCTCCCCTGGAATGAGCGAACCACAAATACAAGTGAAACCCACGCAGTCAATGAGAAAGTCCTCTGTAACACTGTCCTCCAGGAGGCGCTCCACAATGTGAAGAGCCCTACGTTCCAACTCCAACTTCTGCCTCAGCGTCTCCTTCACTGCCTCACTCCTAGAAGTAAAGACGTAATGGTGACGGAGTAAATGACTATCCAGTTCAATTAGGTGTGCTCTGACTTCACCAGCGTTAGTGGTGAACCCTCTGAAGCAAGCACAATGAACTGCCTAATGGTTAACTAATTGGACATGTCACCGCTATTGAGAGCATGACACAAACTGCTTCAGTGGATTTCACATTGTGTAAATGGATAAAAGAGTGAATATCACGTTGTGTAAATTGATAAGAGTGAATATCACGTTGTCTAAATGGATGAGTGAATATCGCGTTGTGTAAATGGATAAACAAGTGATTATGTCACTGTATAAATGGATAAGAGAGTGAATATCACGTTGTGTAAATGGATAAGAAAGTGAATATCATGTTGTGTAAATGGATAAGAAAGTGAATATCATGTTGTGTAAATAAATAAAAGTGAATATCATGTTGTCTAAATTGATAAAAGACGTAAAGTCATGCAAATCGCCCCAGATAAGGATGTCATTTACACATATAAATAGTATTGATAATAAAATTCAGCAATGTGTTGGCATCTATGCTATGTCCAGCTTTACTACAAGGATGTCATTAGAAACACCAGTAGAAGGCTTTTTGGAGGAGAGCCAGACAACATGACAAGTTGAAGCAGTATCTGCTTTACAGTCAGAGGAAGTTTTGAGAAATTTGTTGGGAGATAAACTATTCAACAGGGGAATCATCATAAGTCTTTGGCTTTATCTACTATCCATGATTAATAATAGGTAACTGTAATCTGCACAGCAAAGCCCCAAGTTGTTTTGATGTAAAATAGACCGTAGTAGTTTCACTGACGCGTTGCATCTGTCGACAATGGGTAATATCAGTAGGAATACATATAAATCAGATTTCGAGTACCTTTTAGCAACCTCTACGAAAGTTTGGGCTTTGACCACCTTTGCACCTGAGAAGGAAACGCAACTTGTAAACACTTCTAACGAAATCAATCAATCAATCTTTCACCATTTTAAAAAATTAAACTTGCTAGTTAGACCAAGGCAACTGACTATATCATAATTGTTAATTGTTATTATAAGGTTTCATATACACTGAATACTCTGAAATGTAATCAATATAATAACTTAATGTAGGAGGCATCCAGTTAGTTATTTCCTATAACATCATCTTAATCTACTAGCAGGCTAACCGGGTGCCCAGTTCAACATTTATTCTTGAAATTATCATTTAATAAGTCTGCAGTATCATATTTTAAAGATGAGTATGAAGTCCAACAGGAACGTACCTTTCTTCCCCAATCTGGGATTAACACCACAATTTCTTTGCTTCTCTTCCATGCTTGTGTTATTTACTTCCTTGCTCAGTTCCACTACAGCATGTTTGACCCGTGACGTTTAGGTTCTACGGTAAGCAACTGGGGACAGTGCTGGGCAAACACTTCCTAGCTAAATTCACATTTCTGCTGTCTCCGAGAGAAACATGGTCTTGTGTTATTTTCAGTATTAAAACTGCGATCAAAGCATTGTAAGTAATAACAAAACGGAATATATATGCAGTATGTAGTTTTACTCAATGTACGATAATTACCTATTTTTTTCTAGCGGTGTACATTAGCTTCAATTCTAACAGCTATTTATCGGGCTCACTCGTAGTGACTATTTTAAAATGTCTCGGTGTATCATAACCATTAAATAAAGGAACTGTCAGAATGAGGCATGTCTTCTTGTAAATTAAACAGATAATTTGTGCAGTTTCACCAGGTAGGTAACTATTTAGCCACCCGTATGTATATACGTGTTATTACATTAATAACCGTATTGTGTGATTTTATTAATTACATTTTAATGGAGAATTAGCCGAGACAATATTTAACTCTCTTTAAAACAAGTCTAAAAACGTGGTCATTGATGTTACAGGTGAGACATATGTTTACTTTTTCATAATAGATGTTTCTAGTTTCTTCGCTCTGTTATAATCCGTGCACCTCACGAGGAGTAGGGTTAAATCCTATTACTCGAGTACACTAGCTTAGACTAGAAGATTTGCAGAGAACTGCTAAGCAACCAGATTCAAGCAATAGGTAGAACTGCGATAAGTTTGACTCTCATGTCCTGGTAAGCGATCACTGCTATTGTCCGTTCAAACTAAAACACTTGAAACTACTGTGCTTTTAAATTTTTTTATTAAATGGTCAACTTTAACATGCAATATTCCAATCTCACAGGTATTGTTGGTGAGAAGTCAGTTTGCAGCTATAATCTGTAAGGATGGCTTTGACACAGCTGAATGACATTGTGCAGAGATGTGTAAGTCACACAGATATCCGCCGTGGTACCCAGTACAGCTGGAGGACCAATAATGGACAACCTCGGTTGCTCTCTGTCTGTGTAGCATGCAATCCAAGAGGACGGCTTTAAGCCAGAGGACTACGAGCTCTTCCAGACGGCTGGGAGGACCTGCATCGAAGAGGGTGACAGCGCAAAGCTGCTGGACATCATCAAAGATGAGAAAAACCAGGTGAACTGAAACCCCAACGACAGGGATCTTTAACATCACTCCTTAAATCCACTTAAGTAGATATAATGTTCTAGACAAGAGCACACACCCCTGCCCCCCTGGATAAGTGTTAAGTCAGCCTGTGGTATTGGCTATCCTCTTGTTTGTAACGAATGGGAACATTAAGATGTTTGGCAACCAGTGGTATATTGCGTGTACAGGTTGTAATGAATGGGAACATTAAGAAGTCTGTTAACGGGTGATATATTGCGTGTGCATTTTGTGATGCATTGTGTGTGCAGTTTGGAAAGAATGAAGAATGGGAAGATTAAGAAGTCAGGTAACGGGTAATGCATTGAGTGGCCAGATTGTTATGTGTGGCTCTGCTTGCTGGTCACATTACATTTCTAACGCTGACCAGTGTTCATAAGGCTGATTTTTTTTTTTCCTATTGGCGGCGTGCTGTGCCTTCTCCCCATGCTCTCTGACCTTTGACATTCAGGTGAGGGATAAATAGGTAAAGTCCTGGCCATAGGCTGGATTCACATGATACGCAGAAATTAGTTTTGCGCGGAGCACCCCATTGTTTTCCAATGGAGGTAAAGTTGCAGTCAGTTTCGGAGTCTGTCGCCCAACCTTGTGGTGAGATTGAGTGCCTAACTTGTGCTCAAAGTTCAACTTATTTCAATTTTGACCTATATGCTCCAATCAATAGATTTACAGACAGTATAGGGGGTATAATTTCCATGAAAACATGGAAATGGAAACTTTGTGTACGATTTTTTGTGTGTAAAATTTTTTGTGTGTACGATCTCCCTGAATTGTACAACAACAGTTTGACTGTGTTCAGGATCCTAAATAAATATAAAAATGTGGCATGTCAGCCCTTTAAATGCATTTGCTAGGTTGGTAGACTTAAGAGGCAATCGTTTGTGTTTCTTTACTAGCTTGTTCCAACAGCTAGGTAGCTAGTGTATATACCGCCTGCTCTCGGTCACGTCCTATATTCTGGAGATGCGAACAATCCTGCGCCAGACCTTGCTTTGCGCGCTGTCACTTTCTCGCATCATGTGAATGTAGCCTTACTGTGTGAGCTGTGGTGAGAAGTCTCTAGCAGCGCTCTGATCCGGGTTCTCTCTGTCTTCCAAAGGGCATCGTGAGATGCATGGGCTGGAACCTGCTGGGCCCCCTGGTTAAGAGGCTCCTCAGGAAAGAGGAGCAGAGTCTTCCTGACTGCTTGGCCATCGTCACACACTTACTAGAGGTCTGTGTCTAGTTGTGATCGGAGCGCGATGTACTCTACCCTACGCCTCATGCAGCATTACTGTATCGTTTGTGAATTTTGTGTGTTTGGTTGCCTTTAAACTTCAAAGAAGATCCTAAATGGAAATGCATTTAGATAAATACAGAGAAATTGTTGCTTGCTAATGTTTTCTTATTGTTAGGTGAGAATAGAATCCTAGAGAGAATTGAATTTAAAATAACTGCTCCCTCTTTCCGCTTAACGGGTTTGTGTTTTGGGCCAGGTGTGCAGTCCCAAAGAGCTGCTGGTTGGTTTGCTGGAGCAGGTGGAAGAAGCCCACCCAGATGCTATTGCAGAGACCATTTGTCTTCTTCTCCAGCCCCTACAGACAGGTAACCGTGGAGCACAAAAATCCTGTAGTATCCTGGATCCTGTAGTATGGAATGTCAAAGCGATCGATGTAACCTTGTCTGTTCAAGCATCTTTGGCTCCCTCTATTGTAATGATATGGAACTGCATTGTACTTATTTGTGCCCCTGCCGTCACATTTTACCCTAATTTGTGCTAATCAACAGTGCTAATTAAGCTGGGCAAGAAGAAGGCCTCCTCTGTGGGAATGGCACTGGCCACCCTGGTGAGCCAAGTGGCCAGGCTGCCCGTGCCCTACACCAAGGAGCAGGAGGAGGACGACGTCTTCGGCCTGTGTCGGTGCTGCACTGCTCTCCTAGGCTTTGTGCGGCCCTTTGTGGAGGAGGTTGGGTGTAAAAAGGGGAACAAGCTCGCCCAGGACGATGAGCTGAGGACCGAGCTGCTTAAGTTGTATGTAACATTGTCCCTGATTCCCCATGTCAGTGTCCCTGATTCCCCATGTCAGCGTCCCTGATTTCCCATATCATTGTCCCTGATCCCCATATCATTCTTGACTGAGTGAAGTCATTGAACTCAGAATGTACTCAGATAAACCTAATGGTTGGCCCTTAGTTCTGATCATATAATGTATATGTCTACAAGTAGAATAAATGTAATTATTCGAAACACTTAGTTAATTATGTTGGGCTCAAGTTAATCCTGGACAACAAGACCGGTTTTGCTAAGTTGTTTTCATGTTAACTAGCGTTAGGTTTCATTTATCTATTAATAATTATTTTCCACAAAAAAATGCACGGTGTATAAAGTGACGTGTGACGTGCTCTCCGATTAAAGTAACTCTATTACATCAAGCTGAATGACGATTAAAATGAGTAGTGGGCGCGTTTCTATTCAGTTTAAGGCAATGTGGATGGGGTTGAGGGGATGACGGCTCTGTTGTGTGGGATTTCAGCTGCATGAAGTGCTTACGGGAGCCTCTCCTAGAAGCCCAGCTGAGGAGGCACCTGGACACGTCGGAGGCCTCCCCGCTCGGGCACTTCGCCACAGAAATCATGGTGAGCGACCTTAACCTATGTCACGTTTCACCTTCACCTTTTCTGTTAGTCCGTCAAGTTTTTCAGTTAATATTCCACTAACCCATGTGCACTGTATATTCATTCTTTGTTTTCATTCGCCCTGCACTAACATTTCCCTTAATCAGTCACCGGTGTTAGTCAGTTGATTCTTTATCAACTGCCAAGCACTCCCCTATATATACTAGTCTTGTTTCACCACTCGTTTGTCTTGTGTGTTTACTACCAAGTCTGTCAAGCGTTTCCAAGTCAGTTATAGTTAAACTAGTCTAGTCAAGTCAGTGTCTTGTTTGTTTTCTTGTCAGTGTAGTAGTCCTTAGTGTAGTGTTTGTAGATCAAGTTTATTTAGGATATTTTTTTTGTTAATTCTTCACGTTTTTTCTACCACGGTTTGTTTAGTTTGTTTGATTAAATCTTTGTTTTCCCACAACCCTCTGTTATCTTGTGTCTGTGTCTGTGTCTGTGTTTGGGTCTGGAAAACAACCTGTGCCCTTGATAACTGAATGCAATGGGTCTGTCATCCTTTCTGCATTGCAAATGAGAGGCGTACAGTTTGTTGTCTGCGTTGTTTAATGCCGGGCACAAACACATTAACCAACATCCTGGGCTGAACCCCTGCTCTAGGTTATTCTGTCCAGTATTGGGGAGTCCATCCCTGACCTCCTGTTCCATCACCTGCTGAATCGGAAGGAGGAGGTGGGCTTTTTGGAGGAGTGCGTCAGATACCCCAAAGAATCGCTGGCCTGCCTGGCCTACCTGCTGTTCGTCCAGCATATCGCCATGGAGAAGTTCCCCGCGATCTACAGGTAGCGCCATGGGGACATCTTGGCGAATTACACGCATACCTGTTCCCGCCCACAAATATTCTCTGGAGCAGAAAGGGGGAGTGTCTCTCTCTGGGGTCTTAATGTGTCTTAATAATGGAATTGTTTGTAATGCACTGCAAGGTGATAAGTTATGCCCCCTTGGGCTGCTGTGAAGGGATTGTGTGCTGTAACGGTGCTTACCACATGGGCTGTGTGGAAACCTTTTACCCATCAATACCACACAGTTTTTCCACTCATGACAACTGAAACAGCACACTGTATGGGAAGAGATGCCATGACAGCCTTTTGAAAGATGTCTGCTAATGAGTCATTTGAACCATTTATGATTCAGTTAATCATTTGTTTCAAGATGCATTTATCTATTATTTATAATAAATGTTTACGTCGTTTATTTCAGCCCTGTGTTTGTCCTTCAGTGTAATATGGAGTACATCAATCTGTTGATAAGCAGGTATGTAAAATTATATTCACAGTGTTTCATAAGATAAAATGTGAAGTACAAACAATTGGTTTACAGATTTGGTTTGTTTCCCTTTTTACTTTCGACAGAACGGAAGAATCTCACTTGCTGAAGGGCCTGGTTAGTATAAGAGGAGATGCAGAAACATGCACGCTGAGCCTGAACAAAGGGTTCATTCTACAAGACCCTGACGATTAGCTGTTTAGAATTAATAAAGTGTGTTTGGACTTTAATGAATTTAGCTCCATTAAACTTTAGGTAAAAGCTCCCTTCCTGATGAGCAGTGATATTTCCTGGCTCATCTCCCCGGTTTTCCGGTGGAATCATGTGACGCCATCTGCCATTTCCCCCTTCTCTTTAGGACTTGTATGAGAAGAGTCTGGTGAGGGTGGATGACAACAGTTTGCCTGTGGCTCTACTTGAGTTGAAGGCTTTCTTCGACGTCCCACAGGTAAGAAGTGTGCCACTGCCCCTCCTTGCAAACACACGCATCTCTTCTATATTACAACAGTGCTAATGAACACTTCTTTCTTACACTGTTGCCGAACATACAGGGCAGCAGAGCAGCGTAGTGTAGTAACCAATTATTGTTATTTTCAAACCCTTCCTTGAAATGCATCAAATCCAGTTTAGCTTAAAACCAAATGCTTACTGCCTTTTGTTTTTAATTACAGAACCTAGTGAAAGTAATGACCCTATGTCCAATGCTCCATCTGGTAAGTGTACCATTTACTCCACGATAGGCTCCAGATCAACCAGGCTATGGCGCCTGCACAACCAGTGTTGTAATGGCATCTTTTTTCTGATGACAGAGAACTAAAGGGCTTGCAGTTTTCCAGCTGAGCATAGATAAATTTGACACAGAGGCAAAGTATAAATTTTTCAGGTAAGAAGGACAGAGTGTCCTAATATTTCCGTTCTGACAAAAAGACGGCATCTTCTCCTTGCTGCATTCGCTGTAATTGAGGGGTTTGCTGCTTTGCATTGCTCTGCAGATGTATGCTGAAGACCAGCCGTCATGCTGGGGTGGAGGGCTACATAATGAAGAACATTAAAAATCAGATCGACTTTGCCTTGAAGGTATGATGAGGTTTGAAACCCCATTTGCCAAACTAACTGTAACTGAAGCATGTATAGTGCTATTTTAATGACTATAGTTACCGATATTGTGCTGGTGTGTTCCGCTGTCGGTGAGTCAGTCAGTGCTGCTGTGTTCCACTGTCAGTAAATGAGGGAGTGTGTCTCACCACAGCCGGGAAATGGGAATGCCTGGTTCTTGGGAATGCACCTGCTGCCCCTGCTGCGCCTGGTGCTGTGTCTGCCGCAGGGCCCAGAGACAGACCTGTTGCAGAACCTGGACAGGTAAGACTTGGGCCTGCCCAGGCCCCACACCGACTGAACCACTTCCCAACCACCCCCACCACACACACTCATCACTGATTTATGAGACTGATTTTACGAGGGTGAATTCCCACGGCTAGCCAGCGACAGCAGGCCCCCGCCTGCCTGCCTGCCCTACGGGCTTACAGAAAGATGGTACCTGGGGCAGGGCTCAGGTGTCGCCCCTAGAGCATCTGACCCAGTAATGGAGATGACTGCAGTATTAGTGCACCTATCTGGGCTGCAGGGATCAGTAGCTGCTGCTGATAAAAGGCAGGACACTCAACACCGTCAGGTGAAGATGCGTGTATGCCACACTGCCAACATGCGTAGCATGATAAACGACAAGCTGCATATTCTTTATAACTCTCAAGTTGCCTTTGCATAATTCCAAGTTGTAATTATGTGTAATGAATTAACTTCTGTATTGACATGTTGTGTCATGGTTAAGTTAAGTACTGAAGTACCTGTGAGCAATGGGCATAACCTGAGTTGCTATAGAAAAGGAACTGTTAAATTTAACTGTAAAAAAAAAAAAAAAAAAGCTATGATACTTACTTACATTAAGGGCCTTGGCTAAGCAACTACACAATTACCCCCGGCTTGTGTGATGCGGGAAATGGACGCATTTACAGTAAATTGTCTTTCTCACGAGACATCAGCCCATCTTGTGGTCCTGCTCTCCAGGATCATGGAGTCACTCAACCTGCTGCGGTACATGTTGATCAGGGACAAAGAGTGGGAGAACGAGGTGGGTTTCTGTTCCTCCGCCGTTGGCTCGACTCCTGCGGCATCGGATTCATGCCTTTTGCATTTCCAGACGGGGATCTGGACCGAGCTGTACAGGATTGAGGACAGTTACATGAAGCCGCTGCGTGTGGCTCTCAACATGTCCAAGGCTCACTATGAGGCAGAGCTCCGGAGCACCAGAGAGAACCGAAGGGTAAAAGCGAAAGGTGCGTGCTTCTTCAGACCCTCCGTACACAATGAACCGAACTCTAACTTTACATCGAGTACACGTCTCAGTCTCCTCACACCAATCATGCCTTTGGCTGGGTTTAGTGCTTAGAATGTGTGCTGGTTACTGTTAGAGTAAAGCTAACAATAACACAAATCATTTTGCTTGGCGCAATCCATGAAGGAGATGCGCGTTTTCTAATTGAACCCAGCATCAGAATTAAACAACCCCCACTGACACCTGGCCCTTTGGCTTCAGTCATTTTTCGTAGCACTGTAGAGGGTTTTTTAATTTATTTTTTTATTACACACAATGCCCGCTGGTATATGAGATTTCACTGGACTGGTTCTGTCCCTTTTGGCAGAGGCCAAGGCTGGCGCGCCTGCCTGCACTGTGACAGTAGGTGGCGAGAAGTTGCCCGACATGACTCCCAAGATGCAGCTCCAGGTGCGTTTGACCTCTCCTCCCGTCGCGTCTCCATCCGCCCTGCTCCCCGTGTTCACGTTGTGCCCTGAAGGGGGGAAATCGGGGAGAGCGATCCACTTCACCTCCGGTTGGAGGAGGCAAGGCGCTGACGCCAGTAACCCTAATCTGTTTGGACATCCTAGGTGCTGCAGTCTGCCCTGTTCACATTTGACCTGATCGAGAGTGTCCTGGCCCGGATCGAGGAAATTGTTGAAGTAAAAGGAAAACTCTAACCAGGAGGAAAACTGGGTCAGCCCTCACATTAGTGTCGCCCACTCCGTTCTAGACAACTCCCACCACCCTCACCCCTTCCTCTGCTCTCTAGGATTTATGTATAAATGACTGGTTATTATTTATGAAAAATGACTGCTGGAGGATATCAGTTTTTTCTATTTGTTATTTTGAATATTTAATTTTCACTGCTTTAACTGGCTGCTGAATTTGTATTAAAACCAGAAGGCTTTGTATGTACTGCACTGGGTGTTTTTTTTAACTCCCAGATCCACACGTAGCTGAAAGATGTATAAGATTTCTCTATCATTTTTAATTAAACACTACTCTTTCTAGACACTTCGTGTCTGAATCGGTTTCTTTTCCGTTTTCCATTTCTTGCATTTTTATTTACTCATGCATTAAATACTGGTATTGTAATTTATCATTATCATTAACTACACAGTGTATCAGAAATGGTTTTGACACATATTTAGGCAGTTGTAGAAGGGCCGCCTTTGCTCAAGACAAAATGATTTTGGATATTAAATTGCATGACTGCTATCTGCTCTGTTGTACCCATCCTGGCCCTCTAGTGGAATTGGCACCGTATTCAGATTTCCGTATGGGCTCTTCTTCTCCCCAACCCCGGATCTGGATCTGGGAGGCGGATGGGACCTCTGCCAGAGCCATCTGGTGCTACATAATGTCTACCTGCAGCTTGCTGGTGGCCTGGAAAGACTAGAATCAGCCATGCAGGTGTCATGCAGTACGCATTCAACATGCGTAACGAAATGTACCAATGACACCTAAGCCTATGTATTGGTATGATTGACTTATGATATTGCAGTTTATTAAATTGCCATCAAAATGAATCATGCATTGGCCTGTGGTATATGAATGCACAAGTAACGATGTACATAAATACCCAAAGTCTAAAAACAAACTAGCTACATCTGTTGCTAATAGCTAAGTTTCTCTGTCAGGTTCACACCACTATGATGATGAAACTATAGCTTCTTATTGACACTACCTGCTGGAAACCACCTCAGCAAATGAGCTGTCTGCATATTGCATCAATCGGCCCACAGTTGGCTACAGTAACTACCCCTCAAAATCTTTTCCCTCAGTCTTGTTGAAGAGCTATTTGCACGAAAGTATCGAACATGGACAATTCAATGGTATTTTTTCTGAAATTATCAGAGATACACAGTATTTAGGTATTTATTTAACTGCCAAGCTGGCAAGAGGCGAGTTTCTGCGTTAAACATATCGTAGTTAAACTATTGGCCCCCTCTAGTGGTCCATAGTGGATGCTGCAAAGCAGTTTTTGTCTCACGCTGTGCGCTTTTAGTGTACCCGCACGAGGCTCAGCTGTCACCTAGGAAAATGCTTAAGAGGCCAAACATGCGTCTTTTCCTCTAAATAATGTCCCGCCATCACTACCTTCTAGTTTCCTCTGTGAGTCAGCATGTGTGGGCGCTTTCTCATTATAAAATACTTTGTTACACATTTTATTGCTCAGACGGTCATGGCATTGATAGATTTCAGTAGTAAATACTTGAGCGTTGAAATAACTTGACAGAGGGGACATAAAATGTTACAAAACCGGAACATAACAATAGTAATAATTTATTATGAATAATATTTAAAAAACACACACGATGAGTTTGAGAAAGAAATTGTATGGGAAATCAGTCAGCCTTTTGATTTGATTTGATTTTTTTCTTAACTGAGGGGATATTTTGTGGCACAGGGTCTTAAAATTCCACAGTCAAAATCAGTTTAGAAGTTCGATGGAATATCTGTAGGTACTAGTAGACAAGGCTTTTATAATACCCCACTCTGAGCAACGGCGGCGGGATGGAGGGGCTAGCGGGGGCTTAAGCACCCACTAATAAAAGACTGAGCTCCCCCAATCACAATTCTCTGGCGCCACTGATGCCTCTGAGGTACGGGCTGGAAACAAGATTCTAAAGAACAGGTGTTTAGTGCCGCTTCAGATCTTCTGTGGAATAACAGATTTTTGGACACAGAATATACAATGACAATAGTATTTCTCTCAATAGACCAGAACGGCACGTGGGCGGCTTCCCGAACCGCAGCCACACGGGAATTGGTCCCCAAAGAACAACAAAGACGACTGAAATCCGAAGCCGCAGCAATGGGTTGTGTGTAACGTAGCCCCCTTCTCTTGGCAGCTGGAAGGTCAGTGTGTTTCGGCTCCGTGATACGTGAGAAGTACCTCTAAAGCACCCAAAATAAAACTGGTCATGTGGAACAACACTCCCCCGCCTGCCCTTATTCGGGCAGGACCCTGGGGTGTATCAATATGAGTAATTGCAGGTTCAATGGTAATGTGAGAGGGAAGGACTCATAACAAGGAAACATTTCCCGGTGAAGAATATGCAAGCGTGTTTAATTTATCAGAACTTCATCTAAAGAAAGGTATGGCCGATTTTATTTTTCGCCTGTAACCAGTAACAATCAATCAATCAATCAATCAATTTTATTTTTATACAGCGCTTTTCACATGTTGCCATGTCACAAAGACGCTTTAC
>JAOYSI010004822.1:0-14009 GCA_025775065.1 Hiodon alosoides
CGCACTGAACATTTAACGTAACCGGCACATAGAACACATTATTTACAGGGTGGAATTAGTCGGGAGTTAGGTTTCCCAGTAGCCCCCACGAGGGTGGCTTCAGTCCATGCCAACGGGGAGACGCACTTTGCCATCCCCGTTACAATACTTTTAATAAGCACCTTTTTGACAGTTTTTGCAATTTTTTCATTACTAAACTGCTATATACACAAATTCTTTAAGAACTGTGAAAACGACTGGATAAGATTTTCTTTGTCGATTCTTGGAGATGTTTCTAGTTTTCCAATAATTGAGTGATCTTTAATATGTAAGAGTTTTTCTTTCATATTATAGGGCCCAGCTGTCTTGGCAAGGCACAGAGGAGTCTGGGGATACGTTTTCTATTTTTGTTCATTAAAAAAGCTGTCAAAAAAAACGGCAGTGCTGTACTTGTGCCCTTTCCTAACTCCCATATCGCCAAATTTTTTCCAAGTGCCCGTAGCTAGAATATACAATTTGAAATCCTGGGTTTTTTGTCTGGTTAACGTGTTTGGACTGTCGCAGCCTGTGCTGTTTCAGGTGTTACTTATCTGTGTTGAAAAAACATACATTCCCATAAAATACCCCAGATATCTCATACGTGCAAATATATGTTTACAAAAAACATTGCATGTAACTCATTGCTGATCAGAAGTATGAATTATTTCTGCATTTTAAGGTTGTTTAGATATTTATTTATTTTATTTGGTGTCTCTCCCAGGGATTATTTATCTTTAAATACACTTGTTGGCTTTTTAATGATGCATTTTACTTACCAAAGTAAAGAAGCGCAAAACAGTTTTCACAAGTATTACCATACATTCTTTTTCCATCCATTCTGACTGCATCACTCTCAATCAGGTACTCTCCGTACAGTAGACTGGCTACAACACTTGCCCCACTTCCATTCTTTCGGGGAATTTCGGGGGTTGCCTAGGCTACATGCTGGTCATATTTGAACAAATGAAAAATGTAAAGAAATATGATATGCTGCTGCCTTCACTTGATTTTATGTCAGCAATTTTTCTGCATTTAATAGGCTTGATCAGGTGGCAAAGGACCCCATTTCAGTTGAAGCACCAGGGCTGGTCCAACTGATAGGACTTCAATAAATTATTTGCAGTTAATTAAATTTTTAATTTTTTTAAACAATTAACTTAGCGTATTTGAAAGGTTGATTTTTTATTTGCCCATTCATATAATCACACCTGGTGATTTCCTTCATGACTAATGTTTAACACCCATAATAAATTGGAACAAAATGGATTTGAGTCATGACAAATTTCATGACAGTTCAAATTTCAATTTCAAGTCATGACAATTTCAGACTAAAGTTATTTTTATTAAGTTGCTCCAAGTTATTTATTTCCTTCCTTATTTAAGTATATAAACAGCGTGGAGGAGTCAGTCAGTACACTTGGGGTGGTCTGGGTCATTGCTGCAGATCCACAGGCCGGGCATTGTTGTTGGCCTCAACATCTAAAATAAATAAAAATGATTGTTTAATCAGTAGTACTTGTCTGTTCTGTTTTAACAAGGTTTCTGGACTTTACTAAATCTGAGCAAACTTATGAATAAAAATTGCCTGAAGCATTCATATGCACTACGTGTAAAGTAATGTATATGAAAAAGTACGTAGACTCCCCCTCAAATTAGTGGATTTGGTTTTTTCACCCTCACCCATTAATAACAGCTGTATAAAATTTAGCACACAGCAATGCAATCTCCGTAGACAAACACTGTCAGTAGAATGGCAGTGTACTGAAGAGACTTTCGACGCGGCACCTTCATAGGATGCCACCTTTCCCTCATGTCAGTTTGTCCAATTTCTGCCCTGCCAGAGCTGCCCAGTCAACTGTAAGTGCTGTTATGGGGAAGTGGAAACGCCTAGGAGCAACAACAGCTCAGCTGCAAAGTGGTAAGCCACACAAGTTCACAGAACAGGACCAGAAAGTGCTAAGGCATGTAGAAATTGTCTGTCCTCAGTTGCAACAATAACTCACATAAACATTTTGTCGGGAGCTTCATAAGATGAGTTTCCATTGCAAAGCAGCCGTACACAAGCCTAAGATCAACATGCGCAATTTCAAGCTTTGGCCAATAGGCTGTAAAGCTTCTCGTTATTGAACTCTGAAGCAGTGGAAACATGTTTCTCTGGAGTAGTGAATCTTGCTTCATCATCTGACAGTTCAACGGACAAATCTAGGTTTGGCGGATGCCAAGAGAATGCTACCTGCCTAAATGCAGTGCCAACTGTAAAACTTGGTGGCTAGGGAAGAATGGTCTGGTGCTGTTTTTTATGGTTCAGGCCAGGCCCCTTAGTTCCAATGAAAGGAAATCTTAATGCTACAGTACAGCATACCCTTTGTGGCAACTGTTTGTCAAAGGCCTGTTTCAGCATTACAATGCCTCCAAGCACAATGCGAGGTCCATACAGAAAGGGTTTGTCAAGATCGGTATGAAATAACTTGACTGGCCTGCACAGAGCCCTGACCTCAACCTCATCGAACATTTTACAATCGCCGAACATCAGTGGGAGCTCACTAATGCTCTGAATGTAAGCAAGTCCCTGTTGCAATGTTCCAAGATCTAGTGGAACGACTTCCAGAAGAGTGGAGGCAAAGGGGTCACTAACTCAATTTTAAAGCCCATGATTTTGGAATGAGACGTTTGAAAAGCTGTGTCCACATACTTTTGGCCATGGGGTTTATAATAAAAAAGGGAAAATGTAACTAATTTAAAGATGAAACCTACAATAGCAGTCTGGGGATAGCCATAGACTTGCCATATCGCTGTATATATCCCTTGAGGAATACTTCCAATTAAACTTGCCATTCTCTGTTCATGGACAAATAACCTGGGCAGTCCTTGTCCTCCAACAGTTTCTTTTATTTTATTTTACTATGCTCATGTATTCTGTTCTTTGAATAAACTTTTAAATCAACGCATTTATTTTTTTACTTCTGCCACTGTGCGACTCTCCGGATACACAGAATTCACCTAATTAAAACCTGTTTTATAGCCCCAACTTCAGTAATTAATATATCAATCTCTAATTCAGATAGGTTTTTCCACTTTTTAAAATATAATTTCAGTGTTTTCATATTGTTTTGACTTCGAGTGTCGATGATACCACTGAAATCAGACAAACCTTATATCGGTTTTCCAAGGTGTTAATCATGCTAATCTGACATTACATGCACTTGAAGAACACTTTTTTAAAGATAAAATTCTCTACATTTCTATGAACATATTAGTGAACGTAGTCAATTGAAGTCTAACAAGGCCTTCTAGAATGCGTAAAATACTTACCACAAATCCAAATTTGATTGGTAATTTTATTACTCACTCTTTACTAATGCTCTTTACTAACTGCAATTAACAGGGCCTGCAACTTTGCCACAGAGGGTGGGTGATTGCTCCATATCAGAAAATAGGAAAAGGGTAGCTCCACAAATCACCCCATTCTCTGCCATTCTAGAATTATGACATAATTTTTTTTTGTATCATTTAGGGCTATGTAGCCAACAAAATGGATCAGGAACACGTGTTTGGTTTGTTTGTGAGATGCAAAGCCGGCTGACCCATATATCCTGCATATTCTTTTATTTTTATAAACATATTTTTCCGAATAGTTGATTAACCTTTCTTGATGAAAAAGTATTGCTGCCCAGACTGGGATGAGGGCAACCAGGCAGAGCTTATCTTGGCCCATCTCTAAGGAGCATCTTCTACTGGTTTCTTAAACACCTGTAGGCTTGCAATACTGTTTAGAGGGACGTGCTTCTTCCCCAATTGGCGCTGAACCTCTCATCGAGGTGCGTAGCCTGTAGTGCGGAAAAGAGACGGGGAGCTTGAAGGCGGCCAGGATTGGGGGGGCTAGTTGTACTTCCGGCATGTAGGAATGATCAATTCCAAATTTTGGAGAAACTTTTAAAAAGATGAAAAGTATTCCTGCTTTTGATTTTCATGATTTCTGTATTTCATTGGAGGGAAATTAAATACTGAAAGAAATTGCAAATTTCCTATGGAAGTTATACAGTAAATCTCTCTGGTAATGAAACAGACCATTTTGAATAGACAACAAATTGCACAGAAATATGTAAATGTACAGTGAAGACGTTAGCCATGCTAACTGTGTCCTTTATTCATCAACATTAAAAGTAGGGTCAATGCAGCTATATATATAAATCTGATAGGAGAGATTATAAAATCTTATAAATCTGAAGGAGAGATTGCGCGAGTTTGTAGACAAAGATCGCATGAGACAAGAGAGGCACATCTGATCTGGTGAACATGTTCTCACATAGCGGTTCAAGATGGCAGTAAAACATGAGGTGATATACACTGCTTTGGCTCTGCTGTATGGGTCCACTCTCCAATGGCAGGCAAACGTTCTCTGCAACCGGAGGATAAATTGGGACAGCCAGTGGATCATGAATGCTTTCCTGATTTATTAAGAGCGCAGTCTGACTGAACTGAGCCATTAGTACAATAACGAGTCCATCTATGTGCATGCCATTCATGCGTTGCACAACACATTTGTGAAATATTGACGCTGGCCTCCAAAGGGCATGCTCAAGAACAGATGGTCCATCCAAAACTTATATTTATTCGCTTTAACACTGGTTATTTTGCATATAGCAATACAATTAAGCCAAATTGTCATTTAGAGATATCTTAAATTGACTTCTTGTTTAATTTAAGATATCTTAAATACAACTCAAATTGACTTCCTGTGAATATGGACTTCCTGTCCAATTCAAAATATCTTGAATTGCATTAAAGATATCTCAAATTAAACAGGAAGTCAATTTAAGATATTGTAGCGTTTTGTCGGAGTGCTACTACTCTGCTGGGTTCAAGCATAGAGTCAGACACCGTTTTAACAAAAAGACGTGCTCTTTATTTCACGCATGCGCTTACGACCGTCTTGACAAAGACCGAGCTGGCAGCGGAAAGAGCTAACTAACACACGAATACACAGAGGGTCCCCACACGCACAGTTAAACAAGCCCACAACCACAAAGACACCAGTAGTTATAGTTACCAAAACTAAACTACTACACAACACATTAAAGAAAGGACGAAACATAAGACACATTATTAACGCTATTTACAGTTCGGGGGCTAGGTTTCCCAGCAGCCCCTTCGGGGATGGCTAAAGCCCATTGGCGGGGGAAACGCTGCCTGCCATCCCCGTTACAATAGGATCAATGGCAACAATCACTGAACCGTAAAATGTTGTTACTTAAAATCTTCTTAGGACTTTGTTGGTCCTATTTTTTTTCCTTCTTTTTTCTTTTACGTTATCCAAAATCTCGGCCAGTGGAGAACAAAACTAGTGTACATATACATTTGAGCCGTGTTGCAGACCCCTGGAGATTAAAGCAGGAAATGCACTTTGCTCACACAAATAGACCCTTCCACCAACCTCCCATTATGTGACAAGACGAGCTTGCCCCAGTTGTCTCGTTGTTCTCTCATTGTAACTTGTTCTCTCGTTAGATGAAGATGTGTAGTCAGGCCAGTGCAGTGGACATGCACCAAAGAGACTGCCTTGATGGCTCAAGGTACACCAGTCATAAATTCCAAATATTAACACGATGGATAACTGTGGCTAGGATGACTAGATATCTTTATTACTATCAGGATATAAACAATCTACATTAAATACAGTGGCCTATAACTGCATTTAGCCAGATACTGTAAACTGAGAAATACAGATATTCAAAACAATGATAAATAAATTATGTGATAATGATCTTTTGTGTTAATTGTTTTTCTTTCAATGCTGCTATATTTTACATCTAATGGGTACAATGTGGAAGTTGGCATTATGCTGATGCGTGTCAGTCTTTTTTAGCAGAAAGTTTGAAGGAAACCATTTTCATCTCCAAGCAAGAGCAGAGTATGGGGAATCTGTTGATTTTGCAACCCTCAATCAGATGTCAGAAGAAGCCTCCTACTATTATGGTATGTACAGCACTGCTATTGAGGGGCAAGAAGTAGAGTTCTAAACGTCTAGTCTTTCTATGCTTTTGTTGCAGGTCACAGCAGTGCTTGTGTGTTTGCCAGATGTTTAAAGGTTGGAGTTCAGCTACAGTGGTGTTTAGTGCAAGATTAGTGCTTCAGCCAAACAAAGCAGAATATTTGTTTTCATCGCCCTCTTCATCACTGCAGTTTAACCCTGAGAGGGTTATTGAATTGGTGAAGAACACAATGTTATTTTTTTATTTTTTTGCACTCCTGCTGACTATAACAACTTTCTAGAAGAGATGTGCAATCAGACAGAAGAGCCGGAAGATGTGCTGCCAGTCTTCAACACTTCTCTGACAAAAAGTATGGCATCTGTATTTCCACAATGTGTAGTTATGTAAAAAAGCAAATAACTAGGGCCTGATTCGATTTCTAACTACTGATCTACATCATTCCGAGTACTTTAATCTGTATGTGAGGAATAAAATATGTTTGAGTCAGTAGGACTCAGTAAGGGTAAACGGGTCACCTTACACTTCCAGGATTAATGTTTTTAAAATTTTTATTCACCTTGAATGACCTTGATTCCTTATGTTTTCAGACCTCAAAGCGTACAAGCGACCCAGTCCTAGCAATGAGGAAAAGTTCACCTATACCCCTATGAAACAAAACTGTAGTCCCCTCGACAAACCAAGCTTAAGTTCCGCAGATGACAGTGGCTGCTTCTCGTCTGACAACCTCAATGTGAACTTTGACCTGGGGATAGACGACTGGGATGATTTTGACGATGAGAACTTAGTACATGCTAGTGAAATTTCATGTGGCGAGACTCCACAGGCAGATTATGACAAGCGAAGAGGTATTTGAATAATGTGCTTTCCTGAACAGGTTTGGAAAAAAATGAGAGCCAATTATGAATGTGATCTCAATTAACTAACTAGAAACAGATCATTTTGTCTCGCATGTGTTTTATGCTTGTTCAAAGGAATGTTGATACTTGATTAAATTAGTTTTGTTATTTCAAAAAAAATTTTAATGAGTTTAAATTAATGCTTGCAGATTTCTCAACACCTCTGACCTTCATTGGTGAACAAAACGAACTCTCCTTACATCAGCCTGAATCAGTTTTCATGGAGTCCATTCTCTTACAAAGGTAAGCCCCCCACAAACACTAATACGTTTGCAGGCAGATAGATTTGTTATTCGCTGGAATGCTCAACTAAATAGAGTAAGTAATGTAAAAATGTCAATATAACAAGTAATGATAACAAAACCCTTATTGATTGAGCATTAATGAGCTCAGCCCCCTTATTAAATTGTGTTGGTTTATTCCAGGATAAGCTCTTCTAACATCAGACCTCCATTGCCTCCGAGTACAACCTCTCACACGATCACTCCCAAGCTGCCTGACTATCACTTAGGTCAAGGCACTGTAAGTTATTTCAGGGCATGTTATCTGCTGAGGCTCCATTACAATAAACTGAAAATCTTTCATTTAATGTAGAACATTTTCTATTTTTCAAAAGTATAGAATTCATATTTAAGTAGATTTGTATTACACTAGAAATGTTGTCAGTTTGAACTCTAAACCTGAATTTGGTTAAATGTTTATGGATTTTTTGTGAAATTATTGTTTTTTTATTGCGTAATCTTACTTATGCAAGACGATTCGCAATGACAATAAATAAAATTAGAGCATCACTATTGCTTTCAGCCCTACCCAGTCCTAAAATAATTTTCATTCCCTGAAGACATGCACTAAATTGTATGACAATAGGATGATTTCCTTGTTCCAGAAACAACATGAATCTAACGTGACATCACCTGCTGGAAGATTTGATTTCTTTTCAAAGCCCTGTGATCCAAGAAATGTGACTGATATTACTGGCTGGTAAGACTTTTGTGAAATTTGTGCGTCAGTAAATACAACTGAGGGATTATCTTTGTGTCCTCATCTAATTTTTCAAATTAAGTTGTTACTGTTATGATTACAGCGTGTCTGTTGTCATTGCAGGATTCAAGGGGAAGAAAATTCCAGTGAAATTGAGGCATTTAGTGGAATATTTGATGGAATATTTTAGTGCTTGGTTTTGTGAGGTTGTTGGAATGGATTTTTAAACAGTGTTTTATTGTCTCAAAATACTTGCCAGGTTGTGTTGAATTTTGAATAAATGTTAATAAATTTTGAATGTTAAATACATTTTGTTTCTCATTGCAAGTGATGTTAAGATCATTTTTGATGTTCATGCTTTATATATATATGTGTGTATGTGTGTGTGTGTGTGTGTGTGTAAAAGATAAAAACAACTTATGTTAAAATATAAAATAAGTGTATCAAAATATATGTAATGTCCTTCAGTAATATGTCGTTCTAAAACATACGTTCGAGTATCTCTCAAAAAAGTAGTCACTACTTCATATGCATTCTGGTTCAAATGCAAATAAACCGCTTATTTGATATACGTCAAATAAGCCGCCAATCCCCTCACCCAATAAAATCATTCATTCTTAGATAACGAAATCTTAAGTAAATTACATAACATTAACTTTATAGTTATAGTCGGTAAATCGCTATATTTAGAATTCAATTGTATTTAATTTAATTTTGACTTTAAAATGACCGCGTTACACAATCATTACAAATATTAAAAGTCCGGAGAAGGACGGCCCAACTAACCACGTCACTGTTTTAGCGCGGAGTTTGTCGTTGGCGGAAAGAAGGGTCTTAAGAAGCTAGTAAGATAAAAGTAATAGTGCTTTTCTAATCGTTAAACTGTTGTGTATTTCAGATAGCGTGTGTGAAGCTGTTTGCTATGTATTAGTTAACTTTTTTTTTTTACGCTAATTCATGTCGTCAAATGAATAAACTTGGGGTTTTTATGCATCTAACTTACCTAGCTTTATGTGTGCTAGTCAACTTCCCGCGAATTTTGGCAGATTGTATTGTGTACCATTGTTAATTTTGTAATATTTGTTCGACTCGCTGAAAGAAAATGCTAGTGTGTCCGTTAT
Source organism: Hiodon alosoides (assembly GCA_025775065.1). Lineage (NCBI taxonomy): Eukaryota > Metazoa > Chordata > Actinopteri > Hiodontiformes > Hiodontidae > Hiodon > Hiodon alosoides. The sequence goes on from JAOYSI010004822.1 coordinate 9,010, forward strand.
CGGGCTATTTAGTAATTTTCGTGGTTTAAAACAGGTTTTTTTAACTGGTTGTGCACGTCTTGCTAGCAGAGATCTAACGTTACTGTATTTTTCGTTAGGAGTGACAGTATAACTTCTTTTTTTATGTTGCATGTGGGTTCGTTTTATACGTGTGTATGTGCATGTATACGCGGTTACAGACAAGTATAGAAGTGCAAATGCAGTAACGTTAATAGATTGTATATTGGCTGGCCAAACTATTTACTTCGAATTCCACTTTTCAATCTAGTAAGCATTCCCTTCCCATAGCTAGTATTTTTTTGACGTCTAGAGGTATATTGCAAGCTATGGGTAAGGAGATGTTGAGAAGTATATTTTGTTGTTCAGTTTCCCCACCCCGGCAAAATGGAAGTTCCGCCAGGTCACATAATACCTCAGGGAAACGCTGGCGTGGAGTCTCTCTCCAGAGTTGACAAGCATGATGTTAACTGTAAAATTCAAAGTAAGTACGTTTTTAGGGCCTGGTTAAAAGTACCACTCAGTTATTTATGCAGCTGCGTTATTTGACTTGTATATATATATATTTATCTCAGGTGAGGTAAAGATGGATGTCGAACACTTGTATGAAGCTGTACCTCAGCTCTCCAGCATTTTTCGGATCATAGACAAAATTGGTGAAGGTGAGTTAATTTCTTGGCCTGTTTGTTGTAGGTGAAAACATGGCTTTGTTTGGTATTTATTATGTTCAATTGATAGGTACGTTCAGTTCAGTGTACCTGGCAGAGGCCCTGATGAAAAGTGGGGCTAGGGAGAAGTTTGCGCTGAAGTACCTTATTCCGACCAGCCATCCGGTGCGCATAGCTGCAGAACTCCAGTGTTTAACTGTTGCTGGGTGAGTGTTCCTTAACTCTGCTTTTAAAAATATGATCACTGTTTTTTACATCACCGTCATGTGTCATAAATGTACGTGTGTGTATGCATACGATATTCATTTGCAGTTGCATCATAATTCTGAATAGCTAAAAGTTGGAGCTTTCGTAAGGGTTTATCTTCCTCCTAGTTGACTGCTGCTTTGACATTGTAGTTGTATGTGCACGGTTGCCCAAAGCCATGATTCTCTATCAGGCATTGTTTACTGTAAAGGCTACCTGCAATTTTGTATTTTAGAACTTAATGTGTGTAATTTTTTCTCTTCAGTTAGGACTGTCCATGTGTGTGGAGTGTGTACAGATGTGAAATCTTCAGGCTAATGTAGTTAACATTAGCCTGAAGATTTTACATCTTAAAATATTCCATGTGATGGTGTTGAGAGTTATTCTGCTGCAGGTGTGTGTGGGGGAAGAATCAGTGATTGTCACGGCTGTTAAGTCATTTAATGTGAATTGGATAAAAGCCCCTCCCTTGATATATCATTAATATCTCTGTAAACAAGTTTAGTACGTGCGGGTTGCGAAGATCAGACCGTCTGTGCGTCAGTTGTCTTGACTTGAGGAGCCGAGCACCGTTGGTTTGACGTGAAGGCCATGGCCTATAACTGCCTGATTAGATTTGCACACTTGAGGAGGCCGTCTCTTTGAATGTCTGGAATAGTATTTTTATTTTTACTGAAAAGCTCCAGAAAAAAAAAAAAATGTCCCCAATATAACTTTGTGAAAAGAGGGGGAAAAAAAGAATTTTTTTTTTTATGTGTTTGATGTTCAGTGTAAAGGTTCATTATTTCGATAAGCCAGTTTCTGGCTTCTATAAACAGAATTATAGATGGCCTGCTGCCGTTTTCCACTCCATATAATATTACAAAAGAATAGTAGATGCTGGCTGTCTGAGATGGCACTAACAGACCTGTGTTAATTAGCCATCCGGATAGTGCATTGTTGGTAGGCCCCTCATGCTGTGCACATTTGATTTTATGTGCAAATATATTATTTACAAGGGCCCTTTAAGGCGTTTCGAATTTGATCTCGTTTTGGCTGCCCTAGTACCTTTCATATAAGGCCTTTACTAAAGAACCTTGTTTTACAACATGAAAAATTTGTTTGTGAAAAATATTGTTTTATTATTTATTGTGTTCTGTTCCCAGTATATTTTCTCACCTCAGGTTGCTTCATTGGAGACATGGCGGGAGGTGGATTGTGCAGGGGAATGGTTTTAATGAGGCTGAAAAGTCTGACCTCTGATACTTCGCGAGAGGCACACACCTCGTAGCAGTGAAACGTGAAATGCTTTCTCCGAACCTACTTATGTAAATAACCAATTGATCCACGCAACCCTCAATGCTGGACCCTTTAGGAAAAAAAATAGTAGATGTGAACTGAGAATTCTCCACCATTATATTCCCTTGCGCAGTGTCTCATTTCTTAAAGCCTTGAAACACTTCAGTGTTTATACTCTGCACTGGCAGCTTAAGAAAAGTGTTTTTGGATGCATTTGAGTTTAAAACTCACTGCCTTTATACCATTCAGATTCAAACTCATAACTGTGGATATGAAGACTACTCTGACTTAGCCTGCTTTTGGTAATATTTATTTCAGAAAGTACGCAATCAGCCTGTGTCTGCCAGCTGCGCATGACTCATGTATAATTACTCAGTCTTTGTTTATGAAAAAGGTAACGTGAAGAACAGAGTAGTGGCTGGTGGAATATTTACGGGAGCTTCGGTTTCTTTCTAGGGGCAAAGAAAACGTCATGGGAGTAACATACTGCTTCAGAAAGGACGATCACGTGGTCATAGTTATGCCATATATGGAACATCACACCTTCGTGGTGAGTAGCCGGGCTGGGTCCCGGACATAGCATGCCAGTTTCTCTTTAAGCGCAACTAACCTGAAAAGTAATGCGCCTCAATTGATAATCTGTCTCCCAGGACGTTCTGGGCTCCCTGAGTTTTGAAGAAGTACGACAGTATACGTTTCACCTGCTCAAAGCGCTGGCGCACATCCACCGCTTTGGCATCATCCACCGCGACATCAAGCCCAGCAACTTCCTGTACAACCGGCTGGAGAAGAAGTACGTGTCGCCCCGGTTACTGCCTCGCGCCGCCGCCTTAGGAATGTAGACCTGAGCGCACGCCAGCGAACGCTGTCTGTCCTCTCCCCACCCCGTTTTCAGCGGCTGTGTAGTCTGTGTCTTGACGTTGATTAGAAAATCAGACGTGTAAGCGCTTCAGCATCCCCTTGTTTACCTCCCTTCATATATCCAATTTTATGGGCTGGCTTGTGAGTTGGTTTGTAAAGTTTCATCCTGGTTCGCTTTTTAACATGAGGAAATCTGACATCTGTGTCTGAGAAATCAAATGAAATCTGCCAGCATATCTTGGAAGTGGTTCGTTGCCCCAGTACTTCTTGGTAATTTTCGTTACGTTGGTAAAAGTTTTGGTTTACACCTTAATAAGGGTGTTCAGAAAAGCTGAGCGGCAGCCTGATTTAAAAAAAAAAAAAAAAACTTTCAACTTGCTGTATAACACGGTAAGGTACCAACTTTCAGTCTGTGGCAGTAGTGCAGTAGACTAACGTGCTCTGCAAACCCAAAAAGGAAGAGGGCTGCACAAAGCATTTGATTTTAGTTGCAGAGTAATGGGGGTGTGGGCAACCTTCATTTTAAATGAAAGATGTGGAGCTTTGAAAGCAAAGGAATTTTTTTCCCACTTTCATGAAATATGGTACTGAAGGCTTATTTAAAATGCATGAAACTGGGTGTAACAAAAGGCTTGGTCGGTAAAGGGGCATGCCCAAGCGCAGGCCCAGTCAGCTGTATTTCGTAGGTGTGAATACGGGTTATGTCGTTTCCTGATGGTAACAAGTAGAGCGCGGCCTGGGATGGGTGGGTGGGTAATCTGTAGGGCTTCTCTTTGCACGTCCCTTAATAGAAACCCCCATCTACCTCCTAGGCTGTTGCAGACATTCTCTGCCTCTTGTGCGGGTGGTGTAGACTGCAATGAGGGGAAAGAGATGGGTTGGCTCACGGGGAAGTGGGATTGGTTCTGAATCCTGGTTATGTCGAGATGCATAAGAACAATTGGCAATTTCAAACTTGGGGGAGAAAAAAATGCTAAATTTTAAAAACAAATTCGGATTTTTTTATAACCTAGGAAAAATGTCATGCAAAATCTGTAATTCTCACTGTTGGGTGAATAATTAATGTGTTTATAATTGCAGGTATGCTCTGGTGGATTTTGGCCTGGCACAGGGCACTCCTGACACCCAGATCGAGCTGCTCAAGGTGGTGAAGATGAAGAACCAGCAGGGGACTTGCTCCACAAGTAAAACCCCGAGCCCCCTGGGGAATAAGACGCCTCATGGCAGGGCCACCACCAGCAAGGATGCCATGCCACACTCCTCCCCAACAACACCAGCTCAGAGATGCCTGTCACTCTCACGGACCAAACATAACAAGGTGCTGCCCTAGGTCTTCTTGATGCTTATTTCACCAACTGATCTTTAATTTGGTTGGATAAAACACAACGTAGTTACCCTCCATGTTGAGCTGAGAAGTCTCTGAAGACCTGGAATTTTGTCATTTGCTAGTGGAGATTTCTACTCTGGTTTCTGTATGGAGGGCCATTTTGCTTTGTTTCTGGCGATTTATTGTCCAAATTTTACCCTTTTTTTTGTGTTTTCCAAAGAAATTAACCTTTAAATATTGCCGGTTTTCTTATGCATTATACCCAAGTTACCAGAAGGGGGAGCTCTTCACCACCGATCCGGCAGTATTCGTCTAGAGCTAGTGTGGGCTTGCTGTGCCGCAGAACTTGAGAAATTGGCCCTAATGTTAAACTCCACGCGATACACCACCATTGTAGTAAGTGGAACAGTGGTAGCGTATATCAGGTGTGGCCCCTGAGTGTGTGCTCGGATCCTGGCACTGAGAGGCCCTGGCACCCCTCGGCCCTTTACCTTTCTGCTGCTTTCCCCTGGGTTTATTTCTCTGTCTGAACTCCTCTCTGGTCTGGTTCAATCAATCAATCAATTTTATTTTTATACAGCGCTTTTCACATGTTGCCATGTCACAAAGACGCTTTACATAGA
>JAOYSI010004824.1:0-14009 GCA_025775065.1 Hiodon alosoides
ATTATTTTTTATTTAAACATATTTATTTATACAGAATATGCAGAATAATAGTTTGGATATCCCATATTTTATGATTATGCATGTATGTGCCAGTATGTGCATGCAGCCATCATAATGTAATATGTAATATGCAATATTCTTCTGTAGAGAAGTAAACAGAATGTTCTGAAATATAAACTGTAGTATTTTATAGTATTCACAGTATTTATTTTAATTTTCTCTACTTATACCAGTTTGTACTGTATTTTTGGTTGGCAACAGCTCAGATCACATCTCGCTGACCTGTCTTTGTCAACTAAACATTCTTTTAGAATTACGATGTAAAAGTAAACTTCTGCAGGTTTCAAAATCAGACGTCCTGATCTTGGACTGGCATTCTAAAAAGTGAATACATAAGAAAGTGTCCCTACACCTAACAAAAAAAAAGGTTAAAAACAAAACATTTCACTGTGACTACATTGCTAGTGTGGTGTTGCGGAGTAAAAAACATTTATTTGTTAGAATAAGCCCTAGGCTTAGAGGTAACCATGGGAATATCAAGAAAATAAAGATCTTTAATGTTAATCTATAACTATTGTCCTAGATCATACAATTTTATGTCATATAAGTCTTATATGTTTCTATATTTCAACAATCCCAAGTGTGTAGTGTACTCTGTTGCAAGTTACTAAGGTATACGAAAGATTATGAGTTTGAAAAACAATATATATACATTTTTTTATTTGTAACAAATTGAAAACGGCTAAGGACTCAAAGCTGTGTAAATTGAACTTGCCATGGCAGGAGGAATGACCTTAATTTCACGTATTTTTATGAGACTTGTTCAAGGTCAGATTACCTGCTAACAAATAAATCACTTTTTGTACAGGTGTTCTAAGTCCCATTTTCCGCAGTGCACCTCAAGGGCACTGGTTTTGCTCTGCCAGGTATTTTCAAACAGAGTAAACAATCAGGCTTGCCAGTGGAGGATTTACCGATTGCATTTCCATGATGCATTTGGCCCTGATGGTGTTAGGGTTTTTTGTTTTGGTCAAAGTGCACAATGGCAGGTTTCTTGAGAGGCTTCGTAATAAGAGTACTACTACCATGGACATTTGACTCTCCGATAGCTCCTCTGTCACAAAACTCGCAAGAGAACCGCCTTGAAAGGCATTAGAAAATGTCCAAAACCTTAGTGAACACATAGAGTTTGTTGTTTATAGTACTGTGATCTGATTATTATATTTTGCTAAAATATCAAATTGATTTGGACCAGACGACTGTATTTGTGATGTTTATTGCTCTGATCTGCATATGATCCCATTATTAAAAAAATTCCCAAAGGCCCCAGGCAACTAAAATGAAATAGAAGATGGATTTTAAATGACCCCTCGTCATTTTCTCGTCCATTAAGTAAAGTTGGAAGAAAGTCTAGTTTTGCAATTTCAAGTTAATTCAGTTTAGTAGTAGGTTCTTATAACCAAAGAGTCCTTAGCTTACAACTGTGCCAAATTTAGACTAAGCTGTCAAAATAAAAGCGAGGTAATTTATGATCATTTTCTTGCTTAAGGGACCTGAACTACAACAACTTGGTGTCATTTCCAGAGGCCATCCAGGCCCTGCCAAAACTGAAAGAGCTGTGAGTACTACACTGTTAAAAACTCTACTCTATTTCTCTCTCTCACACACACACACATACACACTCACAGACACACTCTTTCGCTTATGTCACACACAGGAGCACAACTGAACAGAGACAAGCATGCAAAGGTGGACACTAGCAGAGGCAAACTCTGCCACACATACAACAGAGAGACCGGAACAAACTCACATCCATGAATTCATTCATACACTCTGATATATGCAGGGATACACATACACTATATGCTTATTCCTGTCATAGTCATATAGTCCTAAACAATATTTATAAACAATATTTATGACTTACTACATTACATACATTTTCGTCACCTAATAATTTCATTTGTGCATGTTGCCTTAAGAATTTGCCTTATTTTTGTCAACCGGTGATACGTAAAACAGATGTTGAGCGATTGAATAATTTTCAGAATGAGGTGAATGACTACTGTCCTTGATTCTGTCATTTTATCGACTTTATCGACAGGTGAAAGAAAAATATGGGTGTTCATTTGCAATGATCTTTCAGGAGATAACAGATGACTGAGAATCATTAAAAGAAATCACTAGTCAGTTCTGCGTTTATTCTGGCCTGGTGCTCAGGTTTGCCTTTTCTGCTTGAGGAAAGAGAAAGAATCTGAAGAAGCAAGGCGGTTTATCTTAAGCTGACATCTGCCTCTCATCTTTAGAAAAACTCCTTTTTTTTCCAGTTCCTGGCTCTGAAAGCATTCTTTCCCCCTTTCTGTCGGTGTCCTTCAGAAAGCTTCTTAAGGCTCAGCACTTAAAGCATCGACATCTAGCTTTCAAGCGGAAACCAAGGAGAAACCAGATCCACGGCTATTTTTTCCGGCGCGTTCAGTTTAGCAGGAGGTGCTAGTATGCTTTTTAATTCACCTTGTCTTTATTCTGAATTGCAGAGGATTTCACAGTAACAACATCGCGGTCATCCCCGAAGGGGCTTTCCACGGGAACCCGCTTCTTCGTGCCATGTAAGTGGAAACAACATCCGCAAATCTGCTCACCATAAACACCCTTTACTTCTCCCCCCGGTCCCGGCAAAGCATTCAGCGTGTCAGGTGTTCAGGCTTGCATCTCATGGTACGCATGCAGTGTACTTATGAATGATCAAGTCAACTAACTGGTTATTCAGCCAGCTAAAAGTTACGGTTGAAAAGCAGCAAGAAAGCTAGCTATGGACATGTTTCGGTCTACTAGCTTAATTTCTCATGAGTAAATATTTAATTAAGTTAAATTTAAATACTGAATTGTTTTTTTTTTTTTAAATGTATGTAGTGCAGCTCATGTCTTGAAGCTAGAAATATATTCTATATCTTTTAATATTTTCTCAGTGGATGGCAGTACAATATAATTGATGATAATGGGAAGTTTTGGAATACGCCACTAACTGAAAATAAACATGAGAAGAACAATGATACCTGAGGAAAGGGTTTTGGGTTTAAATGCAGATAGCGTATTGTAGCGTATGAATGTATTTATCGAACTTTTCTCTTTGCTTTGTAACAATGGTTTTCAGGTATTTTTTTCAGGAGGACATTTGTTTCATTATCTATAAGAGCGAGTTTTAATGTGCTTTGCTCCGTTTCTCACTTTTGTTTTTCTACTGAACTCCTCTCACAGCCACCTGTATGACAACCCGCTCTCCTTTGTTGGGAGTTCAGCTTTCCAGAACTTGTCAGATCTTCATTCTCTGTAAGTGTCCTCTGCAAATGTCAAAACGCAAGTGCATAGATGTTGTGCTGTCATGTTTGTGTGTGTCTTAAAGTGTACCTTTTTTATTTTTATTTTTTACTTTAAGATATATTTAACTTTTATAATGCTATGTCAACATTTAAAACTTGTTAGAACTCTTATTATATATTATGTTGAAATCACATTAGATCTAACTACCAGACCATTAAAAAAAAAAAAAAAAAAAAATGTGTATATATATATATATATATATATATATATATATCTCATTCAGAAAATAAACTGAAAGACATGCAAGACATTTAAACATTAAAAATGTAGTTGCCAGTCTAAAAGCGGTGACCCTGAAGCGTTTGACCAAAGCCGAGGTGATGTTCTTGACGTGGAAGAGGATTCATTTTCTTCACCAACCCTACAAAAACCTTGCCATGTGTAAACAAGTACCACAGGGGCGCTTTTACTTACTCGGCGCCATTGACTGTTTAAGGGTGCTCCGTGGAGCCAGCATGATGGAATCTTTCCCCAGCCTCACGGGAACAAGGAGTCTGGAGAGCCTGTGAGTATGAAACCCCTGATGCATTAGCAATACGCAGCCTAGCCCTGGCCATGTAGAGACATGAGGCCTTTGTAGGGGGCCCTCAGTCCGCTCAGAGCATTGGTGAACTGGGTAAACAACTGAGACACACTTTGGTACATAATTGATTTCTTTTGGCTTTTTCAGAACACTGACTGGGTCGAAGATTAAGGTCATTCCGGACGGGTTTTGTGAGGAGCTGAGGCTGATTCGAACGCTGTAGGTTAACTTAATGTCAGACCCAGGCAATTGCCTTTCTTTTGGTGTTGAAAGTGGCGAAAAAGTGACCGTTCGAGTCACGTGTACCCAAATGCTCTTGTTTATTTACTTAACAGAGATCTGTCCTACAACAAAATCAAGGAGCTCCCAGGCTTCCAAGGCTGTTTCAAGCTTGAGGAAATGTAAGCATGAAATAATTATTATACCGTATTTAAATGTAATTAATTTATGACCACAAATAGCGCAATTCCTCACAGAGTCTGAGGGACGAGACAATAAATTCCTTAAATTATTGAGATGAAGGGCATAATGCGAAATCAATTATATTTACAGTGCTGTACATTGCTGAATGTTGAAAGACATTGAAATTATTATCAAAGTTAACAGAATATTGCAGCATATAATTAAATAATTAGCATCACAGGGGTGAACTAATTGCTTTTTCTTCAGTAAATGGTTTAAATAAAGTTTAAATTGGAAGCTGATGTCTATTAGATGCTTTAGATTTAGTAAACACTGATAGTTTGCTAGCTAATACATGTGTTGCTTCGTCAGTAATGTAACTACTGCATGCCAGGATGTTATATATTCTCATGTCAAACAATTAAGTAAAGCCAAATAAATATTAGGTAGATATAGTACAATACTACATATATAAATTATTGAAGACAAATTAGCTAGGAACAGCACAATAATTTTTATATTGAGATATATGTAATTTCCATAAGGGCAGTGAGCAGCCAAACCCCCACATAAGAAGAGAACACTGTTTACACAGAGTGACATGTAATTATGTCGTAAATTTAGATTTACGGCTCAGCTGCCATATTTCAGTTTCATTGTTTTAGGGCAGTCTTTACTCAAAAGTAATATGCGTTAAGGTGCCTAGAAATAAAAGAGAAATATAACATTTTAAGTGTGTTTCTATCTTGGCAGATACTTTTACCAAGGTTGCTTTACAGGGCTTAATGTTATATGTATACCACCCCACCCCCACCTCCCGCCCCCGAGGCTATTTGGGGTAAAATACTTGTTCAAAAGTCTGACAGCAGTGTTCCTATGTCTATCACTATCTGTATGTGGGATTTTGTCATCCGGTCTGTCTTTTATATGTTGTATCTTATGTGAGCTATTTTCTTTGACTTGATAATCAGAAAATAAAATAAAGCTGGTTATGTGTGTAAAAAATCTGTATAGAAAATGTTTAAGTGGATCTACTTGATATTCACCAGCAGGCAGGAGTTTCCTAATAGTAAATTAAGAGAAAATGAAATGTCATTTTTTAAGACTCCCATGAGCCATATACAAGAACTTCATAGTGCTAACCTTAATTGACATTTTCTTTTATTGTTCTGTTTCTATAGAAACCTGCAACATAATCACATCCAACAAATACACCGGGATACCTTTCTAGGTCTGGCATCACTACGCATACTGTGAGTCCCATTATTTTGCAATTTACAAATGTGTACATACAGTAAACTTGTTGAAAAGTAATTTAGTTGAAACCACATAAAGAGCATATTGCAAGCATCAGAATTGAAATATAATTAATTTGCGAGCATATCTTTACAGTTCAGTTTGACAACATTCTGAATATTAATATCAACTGTACAAAAATCATAGGGTTACCAGAAAGAAAATTATGATTAGGGTCATTATTGAGACAGTTAATAAACTGAAGGCATAAACTGAGGCACGAATAGAAGAAAACATAAATGAAAGTAAGGGAAATGGGCATTGTTTAGATGTGTGGCTAGGCTAGATTAAGGCTCTGTCGTTATAGGGAGGCTCAGAGAAAATCCGGACAATTCGCAAAGAAATAGGAGCTTTGTTATGGATCGGCCAGTAAAATATTGTGAGTGGGGTATAACATGGAAAATAACAGATAAACAGATAACCATCGATGACAAAGTCTAACATTTTAAAATTATATTTGTTTTTTTTGTTTTTTTAAATCAATGTCATGAACCTTTTGGATTAATTTCCATTACAAATTGCCTTGTGAGGTGAAATGTTGTTGTTTTTCTGGGCCTTTATGACACAAATGGACTGACATTTGCACTGATTTGCCATCATTCTTAAAGTTGTCAAAGGAACTTCCACACCTGATGGATTTAACTACCCTGACTTCTCAATTGGATTGAACTAGTTGTGAAACTAAGACCAAAGTCCATATAAAAGTCCATATTAAAAGTATAGTTATCCTGACTTTTGATCTGATCCTCTATATGTTGTCTTCCACAGAGATCTCAGCAGAAATGAAATAAAATTGATTCACAAAGACTCATTCTTCTCTCTTAGAACTTTAACAAACTTGTAAGTAAACTGTGTTATATCCATTGTAATGAGGTTTTGTAGGACTTATCATTCAAAATGTTTGTAAATGTTTGCAGGAACATTTCCAGCCTCAAAGTTGTAGGTGTCTATAGCAAAGAATTGTAACTATTAACATCAGATATTTAGTTTTCTGTCTGTAACCTAACGTAAAGTTAATAAAATAAACTCTTAATAGCCTTTCCAGTGTTTTATGAAGTGGCCACTGTATCACATCATACTTTATTCTTGTCCTGACACCTGATGCTAAATGTACAGGAAATGATCTTACAGTGATGGTTTTGGCATATTCCTAAATTAAATCAATAGTGAAAAGAAAAAACGAAATAACTGTTTAGCTGTAACTGTAGCTTATCAATAGGATGAAAGGGGGAATACGTTTCTGTAATTATTCAGCTACCTTTAAGAAATCAATGGTTAGAGTCACCTCATATAGAAATGCCCAGGGCTATGCACATACAAAGACATGGTCTGCATACAAGTCTCCTTTAACCTCATCTGTAGTGCTCGCAAATAAGCAGACAAACAGATCTCAGTAGCAATCATAACCTTAAGCCCCAGTTTGAGTCTTGAATGTCTGGTATTGGTGTGTATTGTGTGCAAGTTGTGTTAAATTACATTGTTCCATATTGTGTGTTACAGGGACTTGAGTTTGAACTCCCTGAGCAGCATGCCGACCACAGGGCTGAGTGCACTGAATCAACTCAAGCTGTCTGGAAATCTTAACCTGAAAGGCTCCCTGCTAGCTAAGAGCCTACCTAAGCTCAGGTGAGAGGGCGAGGTTACTGAGTGCTGCTCTATTTGCATTGCTTTTGACTCCCACAAATTGCTTGATGGGGATGATTCCACAAAAGATGGGTTGTTGTGGCACAACTGGTTGCCATGTTCTTCCCTGGGTGGATCTTAATATATATTTGCACCACTGAGGTTGTGTATTAACTTTTTTCTTTTGGTTCGGCAGGACCATATCAGTCCCATATGCTTACCAATGCTGTTCTTTTGTCGGATGTGATACCACTGAGAGTTTGACGGAGAAAGATGGCAGAAACAAGGATGTGGGCCTCCAAGCCACTGGTAAGATTTTTATTTATTTATATATGAATCACACAGGATTGTGTGTGTGTGTGTGTGTGTGTGTGTGTGTGTGTGTGGTATAACATTCCTGTTTTAAAACAGAACATCTATTTCATGAAAGTAAATGAGAACAGGTCAAAAACAGCAAACATAGACATATAGTTTCCAGCTGCACAGATCAAATAATACAATTTTAGTTATTCATTTAAATGGGTGTAGTCGTACAAATGTTGCATATCAGAATTAGATTTGAGTGTAGATATTAACATTTTGGTTTCGGATGTTGAAGATGATATGGGGATTTAACTTTTTTGGTTGCCTTTTATAATTGTTTTTACATTTTTCAACCATTCACTAATATATTTGCAGGTTGTTAATATAGCCAAAGATAGCAGTTTGATATTCAGTTATTGTTTGTCTGGACACAGGGATAAGTGAGGTATGCTTCATGTTACAGGTCTGGAAGAAGTGAGTGAGAGGTTCCAGCTCGTTATACACTGTTCTCCATCACCAGGTAACTGACGCCTCTCTTCTGATGTCATCTATAAAGCTTGTTACATTTACATTTACATTTTAGTCATTTAGCAGGCGCACTTATCCAGAGTGACGTACAAAGGTGCTGTAGTTTTAGGGTTCAAGTTCAATACAAAATTGATGTTGCTCTATTGACAATGACTGAGAGCAGGTATAAGACAAATGCTGCAAAGAGATAGCATATAAATAAACATGCTTAACCAACACAAAATCTTCCCGTCATACTCTATCCCTAAGCGTCAAATAAGTAAATAACAAATAACAACATAAATAATACATTAGCATCCAAACATTTCCTACTGGGAGGAGGGGGTTTTCAAGACTGAGGCGTGAGGTATTGTCGGAAGAGGTACGTTTTCAGTTTCCTCTTGAAGAAGGTGTAGACCTCACATCGTCTGATGTCCTTAGGAAGGGCGTTCCACCATGTCGGCCACCAAGTACTGAGAAGAGTCGCCTGGATTATGTTCACATCCGTAGGGGAGGGACCACTAGGTGTCTGGCAGTGGAGGATCGTAAGGATCTAGTGGGGTTGTACGCTGAGATTAGCGTGCGGTGGTAGCCAGGAGCTGAACCGGAGGTAGCTTGGTGAGTGACGGTGAGGATCTTGTGGTGGATCCGAGCAGCAACAGGGAGCCAGTGGAGTTTGATGAGGATGGCATGATTGAACTTCCATTGACTGAAGATCACCCAGGCAGCGGTGTTTTTGAATTAGTTGGAGGGGTCTGATCGATGAAGCTGGCAGGCCAGCCAGAAGAGAATTGCAGTAATCCAGGCGTGATATCTCCAGTGCCTGGACAAGTAGCTGTGCAGATTTTTCGGTTAGGAACGGACGGATCCTCCTGATGTTGCTGAGAATTAATCTGCAGGATCGAGTCACTGAGGCTACGTGATCCTTGAAGGACAGGTTGTGATCCAGGGTGACTCCCAGATTCTTGACTGTACGGCTTGATGAGACTGTGGTGCCTTCCACTGTGATGCAGACATCATGGAAAGGAGTGTGCTTGGTAGGGAGGTACAGCAGATCCGCGTTGAGCTTAAGGTAGTGATCAGACATCCACGTGGATCCATCATGAAGGCAGGCAGAGATGCGGGGGAGAATCACAGAGATCTGTGAAGGAGGGAATGAGAGAAAGAGTTGATTGTCATCAGCATAACAGTAATATGAAAACCCATGTGCAGAGATTACTTTGTCTAGAGATTTCATATATAAAGAGAAGAGGAGGGGGCCCAGAACTGAACCTTGAGGGACTCCAGTAGTAAGTGCTGTGCAGATACAGTGTCTCTCCAGGAAACCTGGTAAGAGCGACCAGAAAGATACAATGCAAACCAGCTCAGCGCCGTTCCCTTAGACTCCCAACTCGGACAGAGTAGAGATGAGCGTCAGGTGATTGACTGTGTCAAAGGCAGCGGAGAGGTCTAGAAGGAGTAGGACAGATGAGTTGCCCCCTGCTATTGCAGAGCTTAGTGATTCGCTAGCAGAGAGGAGGGCCGTTTCCTACTTAGTGTTTAGCATTGAAGCCGGATTGATGGGGGTCCAGAAGATCATTCTGAGAGAGGAAGAGAAAGAGTTGGTTAGCAGCGGCACGTTCAAGGGTTTTGGATTGAAAAGGGAGTAAGGAAACTGGTCTGTAATTATTTGGTGAAGTGGGGTCCAATGAAGGATTCTTGAGTAGGGGTGTGACTCTGGCCTGTTTGTATGGATTGGGGGAAGCAGTCATTTGACAGGGAAGAGTTAAGTGAGGCTGTAAGGTGAGGGATGATGTCAGGTGCAATAGTCTGGATTAGTGGAGACGGGAGCGGATCAAGCGGGCAGATGGTGGGTCGGTGTTCCTGCAGGAGCTGTAAGACCTCTTGGTCTGACAGCAGGGAGAATTCAGATAAACCTGTGTGATCAAGGATGGTGGTGGATGAAGTAGTGAGCGGGGGACATGTGGTCGGTAAGGTGAAGTTTGGAAATTCTCATTCTTGTATTGTAGAATGAGAATTTCATGGGGACGAGGATAGTGTCTTCAAAATGTTACTTTACCTGTCTTTTGTTTCCTGCAGGAGCCTTCAAGCCCTGTGAGCACCTGCTGGGCAGCTGGATGATTCGACTGACTGTGTGGTTCATCTGCCTAGTGGCACTGGTCTTCAATACCCTGGTTCTGGCTGCCACGTTCTTCCCTGGCGGGGCCCTTTCTCCAGCCAAGCTGCTTGTGGGTTTGCTGGCTGCCTCTAACTTGCTGATGGGCGTCTACTTGAGCCTGCTCAGTGTCTTGGATGCTGCCACCTGGGGAGCCTTCGCCGAGGTCGGGGTTTGGTGGGAGACGGCGCCAGGCTGCCGAGCTGCGGGCTTCCTGGCCGTCTTCTCGTCAGAGTCGTCGGTGCTGTTCCTGACGCTAGCTGCGGTGGAGCGCAGTGTGGTGGTGCGCCAGGTGATGGGCAAAGGCCGACGACGGGGGCATAGGCCTGGAAGCTTCCGAATCGCCGCTGCCCTTCTGGCTCTTGTAGCTGGGGTAACTGCCTCCCTGCCCCTCTTCCACATAGGAGAGTTCTCCTCCTCCCCACTCTGCCTTCCCTTCTCCACTGGGGAGACCCCCTCACTGGGCTTTAATGTCACCTTGGTGCTGCTCAACTCCCTGGCCTACATGCTAATGGCAGTAGTCTACACCCACCTCTACTGCTGCCTGGGGAAGGCCGACGTGATGCTGCCCTCCGAGGCCAGCATGGTCCGACACGTTGCCTGGCTTATCTTTACCAACTGTATCTTCTTTTGCCCGGTGGCGCCCTTTTCCTTTGCCCCCCTCCTCACTGGCATTGCCAACAGACCAGAGATTATGAAGTCTGTCACGCTCATCTTTTTTCCGCTTCCTGCGTGCCTTAACCCTGTGCTCTACATACTTTTCAACCCCCACTTCAAAGAGGACTGGCATCGGCTGTGCAGTCAGGGGTGCAGCTGGAAGGAGGCCAAAACGGTGGTGGTGGGCACAGCCAGTGGGGCCACCCAGGACAGGACAGCCCCAGATCTCAGCTATGACTGCAGGAAGTACTCCCAGCTTCAAGGCAATTTGGCTGTCTGCGACCATTGCGAGTCAATTGTGTTTACTAAGTCCTCGGCCTGCAGACATTTGGTCAAGTCTCTCAGTTGCCCGGCGCTGGCCGTTGTGCCCTACGCGCAGACCGAGGGGTATTGGTCAGACACCCCATCCACTCAGTCAGAGTATGCTGATGAAGTGGACTCTTTTGTGTCTGATAGCTCAGATCAGATTCAAGTCTGTGGCCGGGCTTGCTTCTACCAGAGTCGTGGGTTCCCTCTTGTTCAATACTCATACAACGTTCCCCGCATGAAAGACTAGGAGTCTTTTTGTGTCTGTAGGTTTGTGCTTACAAATATGCTGTAAGAAAAGTAATTTAAACAAACACTATGAAACATGTATAGGTTCCCTTTACACAGACCCATTCAGGAAGCACTTCCCAATCTCTGTGTGACTGCACTCGCCTGTCAAGAAGGGAATCTGTAAAAACACAACACTTTATTGGGCAATGAACGTTGGTAAAATACTTTTATGGAAATCTTATTGGAAGTACCTTGATTTATTTCCCAAAACTTAAATTGAAAATAAATGAACAATAGTGCCTGTTTCTTGGTTTAGAAGTGAACATTCTTTTTATGCTATTTTATCTAGTCACCTTCAATATGAAAGGAGGAAATCGAGTTTCTTTTTGCCCAAGTCCCTATGGTACTATTATCATATATGGCAATGTTCTTCTCATTGGTAATTTAATGACAATAACATAACATATATGTCAGTTCTTGCATCACATGTGTGTTGTGAATGGATATATACCACAAAACTAAGCGCAGTTATGTTAGTATGATTTTATTGGGGATATTTCTTTCCTCACAAAAAATATACAGTACTGTTTAAATGTACTGGTATCCTCATCGTTTATTCCCAAGAAGGCTAAATAATGGGTCAGAAAAACAGCTAAGCTTATTTTCTTTTTTATTTGGTGATGGAAACACTGGTTTTAGACATTAAGCAGGCCGCATCAACTATAGCAAGCTGGCCTCCCGAGTGGCTCAATTATTAAGGTGCTTGCAGCTGCAGACTGAGCCAAATGAGCCCTATGAGCTGGATTTCGCGGGTTGGAATCCAGCTCATGTCCTCTGCTGATGGTGACCGGGGAGCGCAGCAGCACAGACCAAGCCCTATGAGCTGGATTTCACAGGTTCGAGACGTTTTCCCATTGTGACCGGGGAGCGCAGCGGCTCAGACCAAGCCCTATGAGCTGGATTTCACAGGTTCGAGACGTTTTCCCATTGTGACCGTGGAGCGCAGTGGCGCAGACCAAGCCCTATGAGCTGGATTTCACAGGTTTGAGACGTTTTCCCATTGTGACCGGGGAGCGCATCGTTGGCGTAATTGCAGATTCCAATATATTTATATATATGACAACGAAAATGGCTTTGTTTTGAATTTTGTTATGACAATCAATTTTGTATATTTAGGTGATTTTCTCTTTCTTACTTTCTGTCATTTTTGTGTGACCAGGGACACTTGATAGTGGAACTGTGGGTCAGGTGATTCATGACATGGTTGTGTGAATCCATCAGGAAAGGGGCCTCTGCTGAACATATTCAAAATCATGCATTTCCAAAAAGCATATAAAGCACTTAGATTTGGCTATTTGTTAGTTTGGCACTTCTTGCATTAGGGTCAACTAACTGTAGTTGACCAAAACAGTCATTGGTGACCCTAGCTTAACTGAAATATATATTAAATAAATGCAATGCAGTTTTACTTTTTCAGTAAAATACAATTTAAATATAAAAATAAAAAATGCAATTTTTTTAGATTTTGCCAAATCTTAGCAAAACCTTTCCTATTTGTCCTCGTTTATCTAAAATTAACCTAAACAATGTCATGATGAGTTTGTCATGTGCACGCACCTGTGTATGTTTCAGTGACTGGATGTATACAAATAATTCCAATATTCACTGTGTGGATGTTTACAGGCATTGGGGCATTCTTCTGGGGAGAGGGGCGGCCTGTTTATTTGCCTCAACTTCCCCCTCTGTAGGAGAATGCATGTATATACACCTTGACCTTGGGCGGTGCAATTGTAAGGTAGTGGCTGTCCTTATATTTCCCAAAATATAAATGGAAGAATTACAGTTATCTTTCCCATTGGATCTGGCGCCCCATAAAACCTTTACTAGTGTTGAAGAACCTTAGTGTCACATCAGCATTCCGAACTGATCCCAGTTTTGTGTTTATTGGACTGATTGGCATTAAAGGAATAGGATGCGTAGGGTGTATATATCAGCCTCTCTAAATTGATAATGTACCAATGTGGCAACATTGTCTTGTGGCACCACCAAACAGCACTGTGAGAATTGGTAAATTGGTCCCACCCTTTGCCAGTTACTGTTGGTCCCAGCCAACTCATGTTAAGATTTAGACATTTTATTTTCCCCCTTCTACACCATCCTATTTGACACATTTTTTATAACTGTCCAGCAGTTTTTTGGTTTAATTTTTTTACCCATTCATAAACAATGTAATCCTAACAGATTTTAGGAATGGCATATGCCGCTTTTCAAAAACAATGGGCCCTTCTGTAAGTATTTTTGGGAGATGTAGTCTTCTGGTAAATTGAAGGATGCAGTGCATGACAGGATGAGGCAGAGTTTGCCCTGTCTTCAATCCAGGTTCTTATCAAGTCACACTATCGAAAATCTTACTACACAGTTGAGCTATGGTGTGAACGAAACCTGCAGAGGAAATTTTAATGATGTGTGTGTATTTGGGTCGGTTTTTCTCTGTATATTCTAAGTTATTATATAGGTTACAGTTAATAAATAATGGGATATGTTGTCCGACCATGGAAGCTACCTCTTAAACTCTAGTGGCTGCCAGTAGAATGATATGTGAGGTTTTTATTTTATTTTACTATGTGT
>JAOYSI010004827.1:0-14007 GCA_025775065.1 Hiodon alosoides
ACCTTCATGGCCATGTGTTGTTTCCGGCACTCACCCTCTTTGTATGCTGCCATAGATATATGTAGCTGTGACCACTTACAAAGATTACCGTAAATAGCAATCCCAGTATAGCACATCTATATTCAAAACATCCTGCTGCTGCTTTCCCGAAGTTTGTTCAAAACACTCATCCTTACCTACTCTAGCCGTTACATGCAATTGCTCCTTGTTCATGAAACAGCTTTCACTATCCATGAGTTACTTTGTGAACTTCACGTGCAACGTCCTGCACACCATTCTTCCTCATTCATAATTCCCCATGCATAGTACCAGTCAATTCTATTTTTAGTCATTTCAATTTTGCAAGGTTCTAATGGCTCTACCGCAATACCGTTTTCTGAGCATTTCAGGTACATTCCAAATTTGCACATTAAATCTCTGGCTAATACATTCATAGGACAACATAAAATATATGAAAATATAAATCTGAATTCACCATCGGGCATTGTTACTTTTTAAAGGGATATGTTTCTGGTTCCGTCATTGCTCCGATAGTTTTAACCTATTTTCCTGATAATTCTGGAGGCGGTTGTAGCCAATTGTTACGCCGGATCATGTTGTTCCAGTGTCTACTAAAACTTGTTTTGTTTACCATTGAACTCACCCCCTCCATCTCTTTTCTCTGTCTCAGCCTCTAGTCAGTCTCCCCCTCTCTCCTCAGTCCATGGCTGATCTCTCTGGTGTGTGGGCATGTTCTGTCCAGGGGCAGTCCTCTGCCTCTGCCTTAGCTGTAACCTGGGTGCTGCCTCTTCTCTGGTTCTCTCCCTCCCGGGGAGGTTCTGGGCAGTCTTTGACCCAGTGATCACCTTTCCCACATCGGAAGCACGTTCCTTCTTCTTTTCTGGTCGGCCTCGGCCGTCTGTACAGGACTCCTCCCCTTCCCGGTCTGGAGACTGCACCGTGAGCTAGGGTGTTCTGCTGCATCATCTGGAGCTTGGTGTCTCTGTATTTTTTCTTTTTGTTTTCTTCCTTCTCTCGCTCGAACTTGTCTCCATTTTTGGCGACAAAAAGTTGCCAAAAAGTCAGGCGTCTTCCCTCCCGATGAGTTTTCTCATCTCATGAGTTTCTTTATGTTCCTCCCCACTTCAGGCTGGAGTCTGTTCAGCAGGCAGTTCTTCAGGTGTTGCTCATACAGACCGTCTGGTATGGCCCCATCGACTGCTGCAGGTTCCTCCATCTCGGAGTAGTCATCGAAGGTCTTCCATAGTCTGTAGTGGAAGTCTGCCACCAGTTCGTCTGGTTTCTGCTTGCAGCACCGGATCTTGTTCCAGTCCATCCGCTACTTCCACTGGGTTTCTATCCTGTCTAAGCAACCTTCACACTCCTATTTATCCTCAGCCCACGCTGCCCAATTATACCGCCTTATTTCTTCCGCCCAAGCACCACGAACCTGGCCCCACTTAAAACCTAATTTCTTCATCAATACTGCTTATCTCTGTGGTGGTAGGTTTGTACTGTTCAATAAGGAGCTTTACCTCTTGTTTGAACTTGGCACCTCCCTCCACCCATGGATCCGACAGGTTGGTTGCTACGTCTCGGAGATCCTTCGGTCAGGGCAATGTGGCCTTCGTGGTCCACCACTTCCACTACTTCCACTTCACAAGGGTGGCCGCTCCGTCGAACCCATCGTCCTCTATCTCTTCTGGAAGAAATTTTGTTTGTTTACCTCTCTCTTCCTCACTTCTCTTTGTCTGAAGGCGGATCTGCTTGGCCTCCTTCTGGGTCTGGGAGCTGGATGACCTGGGGGTTTTGAGGTCTCCGAGGAACAGTTAAATCAAGGGTTTCGTCCACATTCTTTAGAACCATTTAGCCCTTTACTCCCCCAAATCTTTCTCACATTTATATGCTCTCTGTAATGCCTCTGTTTTCCGTGCCCCAAAAGTCCACCAGTTTGGTTTTTCTTTTCCCACCAGTTTCTTACATCGTTTATCTAACTTACCATCTTCCCATTCTTTCAACCTATCCTCTAGCTGATTTATCTGATTCCTGCTAAAACTCCATTATCAGGGAAACCTAGTTCTGTCCACATCTGCAACTGATTATTCACCTCATCACCATTCCCAAACCATTACTTTCGCATGACCCATGTACACAGTCTTCTCCTTTTTTGTTTTTGACTTACCCTGACACTGCCCCATTTTTCCATTTTAGATCTTACCTTTGCTCAGGATCTGAAAAACTTGTACATACTCAGAACAGGATTGTATTCGATCGCTGCCATTAAATCAACAATAAACTAATCATTCCTTTCATGAACACAATATCAGGAGAAACATTGTGGTCTCACCTTAGTTCAATTTCCCAATGAATCTCTTACTAACTCTGTCCGCGATCTGTCTTGCACATGCGGCCTCGTCCACAGCCGGAGGATGACTTACATACCACCCCGGATGGGGTTTTAGCCTCAGTCCTCTGAATACGGTTGACCTGTGACAAAAGAAGTATCGAATGACAGTTCAGGTTAGAGATCCCGGACGACCCCCCAAATTGTTGTGGAAATTCTAAGGTGAATCTCCTAATTCGGTGAGACAAAGTCTTGAGATAAAGGCTACTAAAGACAATCTGACAACAGTCTTGAGACAAAGTCTACCAAAGACAATTCAACACAGAATCAGATTTTAATGTCGGCCGACAGAGTCTCCCCTCCTGACAATTGAGAGAGCAAGAGAGCGCCCCGATCATGGGGTTCACGCCATTCTTGTACACATACAGAACACGTCATCATACAAAGGAAAAGTACAGAACATTCTTTCCATTAACCTTCCACAGCTCCCCTCTACCGGAGGAGAGAGGTCAGCTCAACCTCCTCCCCAGATAGGGCTCGAACCGTCAGACAGGCGGGAGTCGAAAGAAATCTAAACAAGGGAACACCTTATCTCGAGACTCCCATTGCTCGCTCATGGTCAAGCTGCTAGTCTATGATTTACTGAGGCATTGACAAAGGCGTCAAAATGCTTCAGCAGAGTTAGTAACAATCTTGCAGAATATTAGTAGCTTCATCTGTATTATTGCATTAATGTATATTAAGAAAAAGACAGAAAACCAATCATAATAATCCCCTGGATGGCACTGATGCAGCTGTTCCAATACAGCCTTTTGTTCTTACTGTGGGATGACAACACATGCTCCCCACAAGACACAACCATCTAGCACACTAAATTGTAGTTTCCTAGCAGAATAAGGTTTAAAATCTGTTCCTTCCCCCTGCTTTGGTCACCCCCTTAAAACATGCTCTCTAACCATATACAGTACGGAATCTTTTTTTGGAATCGGTTTATGATCTTTACATATGGTGAACTGCCTACCATAGAGATACTTGCACCCCGAAAATCACAGCTTTATCAAGCTTAGAGTAGTTTCGTTCAGCTGATGTGAGTGTTCTTGACATCCGGCATTCTTGGCTTAAAGAACCTACTTCTTTGTCAACATACAAAAGGGCCTTCCCCAAACTGTTTCCACAAAGTTGGAAGCATAGAATTTTCCAAAATGTCTTGGTAAGCTGAGGCATTAACATTTCCCTTCAGTGGCACTAAGGGGCCTAGGCCAACCCCAGAAAAACAACCCCATAGCATTATTATTGGCACAATGCAGTTTGGCAGGAAACGTTCTCCTGGCACTCATCCATCAGACTGCCAGATAGAGAAGCGTGATTCATCACTCCACAGAACACGTTTCCACTGCTAAAGAGTCCAATGCCGGTGTGCTTTACACCAGTCCATCTGACGCTTGGCATTGTGCTTGGTGATGTAAGGCTTGCATACTGCTGCTTGAACATGGAGCATGGCGCACAGTTTTTGTGCTGATGTTAATGCCAGAGGAGGTTTGGAACTCTGCAGTTATTGAGTCAGCAGAGTGTTGGCGACTTTTACGCACTATGCGCTTCAGCACTCGGCGACCCCACTCTGTAACTTTATGTGCTGTGCCACTTCGTGGCTGAGTTGCTGTAGTTCCTAAACGCTTCCACTTTGCAATAAGACTACTTACATAGTTGATTGTGGAATATCTTGGAGGGAAGAAATTTCATGAACTGACTTGTTGCAACGGTGGCATCCTATTACAGTACTGCGCTTAAATTCAGTGAGCTCGTTAGAATGACCCATTCTTTCACAAATGTTTGTAAAGGCAGACTGCACAGCTAGGTGCTTGATTTTATACACCTGTGACAATGGGACTGAATGAAACACCTGAATTCAATGATTAAGAGGTGTGGCCCTTACTTTGTCCATATAGTGTATATTTTAGCCGGTGGGCCTTGCAATGACCCCAATTCCTCTTTGAATACATTTCATGTTTCGTCAACACACCCTGGAGTGTTTTGTCTCTACCAATCTGAACAGTGCCCCAGTCTAATTCCAACTCTATTTTATTTATAATTGTATCACTGGACCCCCTGTCAACCTCAAATTGCACATCTGACTTGTTTACTTTTAACCGTAATGTGATAGGCACTACCTTGGGAATGCTTGTCTCTGGAAAGTTATTCATTGTGGTCTTCACCGTCACTTGCATATGTTTTAGGATTTTTGGTAATGTGATGAGCTCCATGTTTGTTTTCTACTTTTCTCTGCTTTTGTTTTCCTCCCCCTCTAGGTTTGGTTTTCTCCAGAGGATTCGCCCTGCACGCTTTCCTGATGTGCCCCTTTTTTCTGCATCTGTAACACATTTCCTTAAGAAAACGGCAGTCATTCGCCATGTGCTCACCACCAAATCTATAACAGTCCCTCATAGTCATGCCAACTCGTGGCTCCCTCCACGTGGTTAGCTTTTATACTGTAGCCTGGCTAGCAGGTGTGCAGTTAGCACCATTGCTTCCTTTGCTTAGCCATTGTAAATCCTGAATGTCTTTGTTCGCTGTCTCCAACGCCTGAGCAAGTTTCAGTAGTGGAAAAAAATTATAATAATGTGAAGTAAATGTAATGTGCATTCTCTAAAATCAATATTAAAATATTAATCAAGAATGTAGCCACTCTATTATAAGAAATAGACAGCAGGTAACGACGTAACTGGACTGTGTAGAAGTGGTAAAAGCTCTCACACGGAATACCTACGCTGATAGTGAAGATTAATTTCCTGGGAGTGGAGTGTTTGTGACAACGAACCTTGCGTTGTGGCAATGGGTCCCGGAGTCGCTGAAGATTTCGGTAAGTGAAGTTGAGACCAGACACTGAATGGAAGGGGAGGTAGACTTATATAGAGGAGTTGATTAATGTAATAATAGGTGACAGGTGTGGGTGATCAGTACTCCGAAGAGTGCGAGAGTTGAGTGTAATTGGTAGGTGGGTCAGAAGGATCCGTGACTGCTCCAGAGGGACGAGTTACCCGACGCCGACCCCGTCCATACGGAACTGGACGATCAGGATGTGTGCCGTGGAAGGTGGTGAGTAGGGTCGGATCCAGGACGTAATCTCAAAGGGATCCAAGATCTAATTGGTTCCCAATTCGACAAACAGTGATTGTTTTTAATCTTTTCCGTAAAACTGTAGTTAGAAGATGGAGACTTGGTTCCTCAGGAAATTAAGAATTTTATTACGTAAACACAACAAAAGCCATGGTGTCCGCAGAACAACCCAACGAGCAGCCTCGGCGCACCAGCTTTTGTAAAATTCAAACATACCAGCCCTTCCTCTAATGGGAGGTGGCCTCATCATGTTTTACTGCGCCCTATTGGTCAAAGCTTTTACCCTGTTGGGTCACAGTCTTTACCCTCCTGTCACAATTGGCTCTCATGGAAACCATTATGGTTACCTCCTTGGCCCTAGGTAGTTCCGCCTTCACCCAATTCCTGTTTAGTGGAATTGGTAAACAACTGTGGTTTTATTGCAGTTCCAGCAACAGAGTACCTTCCAAACCATAACAACATTCCATCAGATAACCTCTCAACCCACCATATAATTACCCACCAGACCATGTTTATTGCTGTATAACCTTTTAACCCACCATATAAATGCCCACCAAACCATGTTTATTGCAGTATATGGCAATTAACCCAGTGGAACCATCATACCTTCCCAATCTATGAGGTACTCGAAACGACTCCTGTGGCGTCGGTATTCCAAAACATCACAGACGGCGTAGATCGGTCCATCCTCCAAGAAAAGCGGCGGTTCATCAACAGGATCAGGGTTTGAGGAGTGTAGAGAGAGAGAGGGGTGGTAAGGTTTCAACAGTGAAACGTGAAAGGTAGGATGTATGCGATATTGGGAAGGGAGTTGGAGCCGATATGAAGTGACTGGGTTGATATGTTTGGTGATTGTGAAGGGACCAATGTAACGGGGACTTAGCTTTTTGTAGGGGAGTTGCAGCCTGATGTCCCTTGTGGAGAGCCGCACCTTCTGCCCAGGCGGATAGACGGGAGGAGAAGGCATCGGCGTGGAGTTTCTGGTGGGTCACTGCCCCTTGCAGGTGGTGGCGAGCTAAGTCCCAGACCATCTCAATTTCTCTGAACCAATGGTCGGCTGCTGGAACATCAGATGGTTCGCCGGACCAGGGGAAGAGAGGTGGTTGGTAACCGAGAATGCACTGGAAGGGTGTGAGGTTGGTGGAGGGTTGACAAAAGGAATTCTGTGCATACTCGGCCCAGAACAGGAAGCGACTCCAGCGGTTCTGGTGGCGATGACAGAAGGTTCGAAGGAAAGGTCTTAACTCCTGATCTCCCTCTCTGTCTGCCCATTACTCTGTGGGTGCTAATCAGATGAGAGGCTGATGGATGCTCCCAAGAGAGAGAAGAAGGCTCTCAAAACTCTGGAAATGAATTGGGGACCACGGTCGGAAATGATGTCTACAGGGATCCCATAGTTCCGAAACACGTGGTTGAAGAGGGACTCTGCGGTCTCCAGAGCTGTGGGCAGACCCCTGAGGGGGATCTGTTTGCAGGCCTTCGAGAAACGGTCCACAATTACCAGCACGCAGGTAATACCCTCAGAGGGACGAAGGTCTGTGATAAAGTCAACCCCTAGATGTGACCAGGGTCAGCCAGAAACAGGCAGCGAAAGGAGTTTACCAGCCGGTAGTTGTTGGGGTGCTCTGGATATAGCAAATCTCTGGGACCTTCTGACATCTCGAACCATGTGGGGCCACCAGAACCGGTCCTGGATCAGCGAGAGGGTCCTATCGGTCCCAGAGGGTTTAAGTGAAGAGCCACTCGGAGATACTCAAGGTTCTTATGGATGGTGAGCACAAGGAATGGATGTTGAGCTCCCACTAACCAATGCCGCCACTCCTCCAAGACCAGTTTAATTGACAAAAGCTCCCGGTGTCATAGTTCTGCTCCGCCGGGGAGAGTTTCCTGGGGAAGAAGGGACATGGGTGAAGTAGCAGTGGTTTCCCCTGCTGCTGAGACAAGACTGCTTCTACGCCTCTGGTGGAAGCGTCTTCCTCAACGATGAATGGTTTATCCAGATTAGGGTGTACCAGGAGTGGAGTGGAGGTGAAGGCGTCCTTCAGGAGTTGGAAGGCCTGTGAGGCTTCAGAGTTCCTGGAGAGAGATTTGGGTTTCGATCGAAGAAGTGAGGTCAGCAGAGATGTGGTGGTACTGTTGCTCATGATGAAGCGACGGTAGAAATGGACAAATCCTTTTGAGATACTCACGGAACACCTCATTCACGAAGCCTTGGAACACGGCCTTGTATGATGGCCTTTTTGGCCAAGGATGATAATTTCTGTTTAGTCAGAATTCAACAATAGGAAATTAGAGAACATCCAATCTCTTACATCTTTCAAGCAGAGCTCCAATCTAGCTAACGGAAAATCCTCACCCGGGCTCCCTGACAGATATAGCTGCGTGTCATCCGCATGACATTGAAAGTTGATCTTGTGCTTATGATATCACTAAGGGGTAGCATATACAAAGAGATTAGAAGGGGGCCCAATCCCCAATTTCAACAAACTGAAATCTATTTGTTTATTACCTCAGCCAAGATAGAGCAGTCCCTTTTATGCCTACCTGGGTATCAAGTCTTTTTTAAGAGGATATGGTGATCTATAAGATCAAATACAGTACTTAAATCAAGCAGTACTAGAACAGACACCAAGCGGGCCGAACTACCCACACACCCGAGGGGGGGAACCTCCCCTATACACTCACTTGCAACCCCATACACCTCTCACTCTCCTTACCTGCTGTCACCCCCCTTACTAATTCTCCAAACCCTGATGTGGGTTCCCATCCTACACACTCTCCCACCGTTGCGGACGGGTAACGTCATCCCAGAACATGGGGTAGCCCCTCCCACTACCTCTAACCCCCAGGTCGCTACAGTATCAATGACTGTCCATACGTAAAAATTTGCATGATTTACTATACTTTACATGTGATTACCATCTAATTATGAGGCCAGGCTAGACATATAGATGATTTTTGAACGTCACTCAGCAGATTTTGACTTTTGTGTTCCTTCCTTGACAAGCTTTAATTACCTCTGCTAATCCAACATAGTTACTGAACAGTTGAGTCTAGCACTGACAGTCACAGATTTTATTTCATTTGCACTAATTTTTCTGCTCCTACTCATTAATTTGGTTAAATGCTGTTATCTTTCGTTCAATAAAGAAAACTAATAAACTGTCGGCCCGTGTTTTTGACCTACCTTTATCTATAACACAGAAACACAGTTGAAAAATATGTTATTGTAAAGGACATGTCACAGAAATGTTGACTTTCTTAACCAACATACTCTATCTTTTTATATACTAACTTTAAACAAATCTGATTTATAGAGTAGCCTACATTTTTATAATAAAAATCTTCCTTGAAAAATAAAAGTACCTTATGTTCAAGGTCTCCCTATAAAGGAGCCAAAACAGTATAAAGATATAGTTAGGTCATATGGAATGAGTTGTTACAATAACTGGAATGCTAGTGTACTTGTGTATTGTGTATCTAATTTGTCATAATTGCTAACCCCTGTTAAAATATAAAGTCACTTCAAGATATAAACACAAGAAGTGTGCTGAGAATGAGTAATTTATTATTTCACTGGAAACTTCTTAAACATCTTACCTAACATGGAATTCTGACTACTCTGCTCAATGCACTTGAACACTATAGGATCTGCAGTTTTGACAATAAGTTATCAGATACACTCATGGTAATCACACTCAGGTGCCAACAATTAAGACTCTATTAAAAGAACCAGCAGAGCTGGAAAAGAGGGAGAAAGGTTGGCTGGAAAAGTCTGGTGTGTTGCTGGTAAAGATTTTGTTCTGTGGAATTTCTGTTACTTAAATGTTTAAATGGTTTGTTCTAGAGTTGAAAATTTAGGTTTTGGTTAATAGTTTGTCTTTGGTTGTATTTTTTGTTTGTTTATTTGAGTGGGCTAATTCTGAAAAAAAAGGCGTCTCCATCTCCAGCCGCTCTCGGACCAGACACGCCTCTGCATGCTACAGGGCCTTTCAACTGTAAGACTTCACAACACCAGGTTGCTGAGAATGACAGTCCCCAGGGAGCGCAGTTTTTGAAAGTATGCAATGACACTTGTTATTTAAATACACAGCCACTATTAACATTGTGAAATAAATAAAGTTTCTGAAATATCAATGATAAACTTTTACAAGTATATATTTTTGCTAGTAAGATCATTTATTTTAACATAAAGGATCATGTTAAGCTTTAGCTAAAAGCCAAAACCTCTGTCTGAGGGGTTTCTGTGTGAGCTTGTATTTGAGTTTTTGTGTTTGTTTTATGCTTAAGTGTGCATATGCACCAATGGCTGATTATTAGGCCAAATCTCTAAAGTGGTGTTTTTATTCCAGTGAATGTTTAATGTTCAGGCTTGCCTCATGGAGAGTTTCTATCCTCAGTTTCTATATAAAAACATAACCAAATTTTAATTTAAAGAAATTATTTGTAAAACTCTCTTTTTTTTTTTTTTACAAATAATCTCAGTAGTTTTTGAATCTGTTTTGCTTTATTTCTGGCTGCTCTGTGGGTGAATATCCTTCTCTTTATGGCCTGTGGTAAAGGGACCTCATTTTTTTTTTCAGAAAGGGGAGTCTGTTCAAACAATGTCTGCATGAGGT
This sequence comes from Hiodon alosoides, assembly GCA_025775065.1. NCBI lineage: Eukaryota > Metazoa > Chordata > Actinopteri > Hiodontiformes > Hiodontidae > Hiodon > Hiodon alosoides. The sequence continues at coordinate 10,057 of JAOYSI010004827.1, forward strand.
TTTTCCACCAGGACTGCCATTTGGGGTTAGTGTTCAGACCCTGGATGGATAACCATGGATTGGGAAAAACAAGCGGCTGGGTGCAGTCACTCTGCAAAATCAAACAGAAGGCAGCAAATGCTAAAAATGGAAATATCTAACAAACAGACGAAAAACACTGGCATCTCGTCCAGACATGGGGGTTGACCTGCTACACCCACTTAATGGTTAATTTCGACCACAAACCAAACATCACTCAGGGGAAAACATTGTAAACACTATTTAAAAAGTAAATATGCATTCTATTCTTTATTGAAACATCAGTAATGTATTCATAACAAATTTGAAAGATTACTTGGCTGATAGCATGGAGTTTTTTATGTAATTAAATGACAGAAACATTTGTAGATTTGTAGATTATAAACTAATTGTAAAAAGAGATTTATACATGGGTCACTGAAATACATCACTCTTATGTTAGTAATTTAAAAAGAAAAGTAGTAGAAAACTATTTTATTACATGTTCATAGCGCAAACAGTATGGCCTTAAACATGTTTCTGGGTTGAATTGTTTTTAAAAAACTTCCAAAAATCTGCAATTATTAACGTGGATGATTCTTCATTGCTTTAAGTAATTTCAACTGAAACTTGAAGATTAAGGATTACTATATATTAAAATATTTAAAAATGTGTAAATATAGCAACTGGGGAAAACACATGAAATTTAACATTTTAACACTGGAGATTTACTTAACGTGAAAGACATTAAGAGAATCAAATATTCTCTTTTGTAATTATTCTGACACATTTTTCATTGATATGAATCACTTACAGCTGAAATATTTAACAGCTCACAGAAACTGTGCATTTTTACTTGGGAAAACATTACTGAGATGGTCTGCAAAAATCCATACCTACATATTCAGGGCTGTTAATGTATTTCCTGTAGCAAACTTTCTTAGATTCAATGATTTGTAGGTTGCGACTCACAGACAAAAGACCAAATGGAAACAATTGAGAGAAAATAACCTTCTCAATAACACCATAAGACATCAGATTATAATCATTGACTGCCTCAGTCTCAGTTTAGAAAATAACCATAGTTTAATCCAGTCCAGACTGTTTTTTACTAAACAATATTTTGGAGATATGTTGAAGTTTATTTTAAAATTTCTAATTCTATTTACAGTCTGTTAATTTATCATCAGTATTTATTTAAAAGACAGTCTCCCATTCAAGCAATCACAGATATGATTCTGACAGCTCAAAGGGCATATTATATCAAATGAATACTTTCCAAACTTCCTTCAATCACACTTTCAAATGAAAAATTAACTTTTTCTTTGTAAGATATCAAAATGCTCTTTAGTAAGTTCCTACATCTACATATTTTAGGTGGTTACAACAAAAGTTTAAAATCAGATATCCACTCATGGGGGTTTGGTGGAAATGCGAACTTGTGTGACTGTACTTGGAATTGCTGGCTTTCAAACAAACGTACTTCACTGCACTTCACAGGCTTCGGTATCAAACAAAGGTCTTGGGTAACAGATGGTGATGTTTGCTGAGGTAATTACCACCACCTGTTAGGATATAAAGTTAATTAAATTCTGATGTAGAAGGAAATTCTTTGAAGTTTCATTTCTTGATATTTATCCACAGATATTAAGTGTATTCTCAGGATCAATAGTGTGGCAACACAACCTTCCGCGTCAGGTTGTGGAGGGGACCTGCTAGGGTTGCAAAGTGGGGAATGAACCGCTGGTAATACCCCACCAGCCCCAGGAAGGATTTTATCTGTTTCTTCGTGGTGGGCCGAGGCCACGCCAGGATAGTCTCCACCTTCGGTTCCTGGGGACGCACATTACCCCGCCCAATCCGCTACACAAGGTAGGAGGCCTCCTCTAGCCCCAGGAGCTGCTGTGGACCACAATGTCGTCCAAGTATGCCGTTGCATATGCTTGGTGGGGCCGCAGGACTCGGTCCATCAGCCTCTGTAACGTGGCCGGAGCCCCGTGCACCCCAAAGGGCAGTACGGTGTAGTGGTACAGGCCATCAGGGGTCACGAAGGCTGTCTTCTCCCGGGCTTGGAGGGTCAGGGGCACCTGGCAATACCCCTTTGTGAGGTCGAGGGTTGTTATGAAGCGGGCCAGTCCCAGCGCTCGATCAGCTGGGCATCGAACTTCGAGACCTCGTTGAGCCTCCGGAAGTCGTTACAAAACTGGTAGGAGCCATCCGGTTTGGGGACCAGAACCACGGGGCTGGACAAGGCACTGTGGGACTCCTCAATGACTCCTAGGCGCAACATGTTACTCACCTCCTCACGGATAGCGTTTCGCCTCGCCTCGGGTATCTGGTAGGGTCGTAGGTGGACCCGGACACCCGGTTCCGTCTGGATGTCGTGGTAGGCGAGCGTGGTCCATCCCGGCAGGTCCGAGAACACAGATCTCGGTGCTGGAGGACCAGTTCCTGGAGGCTCTGCCTCTGGCCTGGACTCAGCTGTTCGCCTAACGGGACCTCAGGGAGTGGAGAGCGAACTGCCAGGGACGGCCAGGGATCTGCTTCAGCATTCTGTTGAAGCGCTCCATGAGCCCGTCGGTCTGAGGGTGGTATACTGACGTTCTCAGCTGCGTCACCCGCAGGAGGTGGAGTACTTCCTTCAACACGCTCGACATGAAGCAGGTCCCCTGGTCCGTCAGGATCTCCTTTACAATCCCTACTCGGCTAAACAGCAAGAGAAGCTCTTTGGCCACGGCTTTGGCTGTGGCTGCCCGGAGAGGTACGGCCTCCGTCGGCCTGGCGTAGTCCATCAGGACCAGGATATAGCGGTGACCCCGGCTGGTCTTGGGTAAAGGTCCCACAATATCCATCGCCAGCCGCTCGAAGGGGACCTCGATGATGGTGAGAGGGATGAGGGGGTTGTGTGCGGAGGGTCTAGGGGCGGTGCACTGACACTCCAGGCAGGCGGTGCAATACTCCGTGATGTCCTTTTTCATGCTGGGCCAGTGGAAGCAGGCAACCACTGGTCTTGTCCATGCCCAGGTGGGCCCGAAGTAGATGGGAGTAGGCCATGTAAAGGACTTGGGAGACATAGCACTTGGGGACCATTAACTGTTCACGGACTTCCCGTCCCCTCTGCACCACCCGATATAACATGCCGTGTTTAGTGGAGTAATACAAGTCAGGTAGGGGTTTTACCGGTTCCTGGGGTCTCCCGTCGTGGACCTGGACCTGGCTCCACGCCTGTTTCAGGGCTGGATCTTCCAGTTGGGCTGTGGCGAACCGTCCTATCCGGCCCGACCGTTCCTCTGCGGCCAGGGGAAACTCAGACAATTCCGTGAGGGGGGAGCTTTTCTGCGGCCTCCCCGACCCGGCCTGGGAATCTTCTCTGGCTGTAGCGGTGTCTTGGGTCCCTGGTTCTGCGGGTGGAGCCGGCCAGCCGTCTTCCGTAGCTGTGGCGGTGTCTGTAGTCGCTTGCCCCGCCTGGAGAGTGGACCGGAACCCCTCCTCGGCCGTGGCGGTGCCTGACATAGCCGGATCCACAAGGGGAGCTGACCAGGACCCTTCCGTGGCCGTGGCAGTACCTGAGGTCCCCGAGGATCTGGCTTGGTTCCCCTCCTCGTCCGTGGTGGTACCGGAGGTCGGAGGGTCCGTGCCGGCCGCGCAGGCCGGCTGGGCTTGACTCGGCGGTGGCTCTCGAGGACTCCGGCGGCGGCGTGAACCGGCCCGTTGGGCTGTCCGCCGGGCCCCAGAACCTGTCGAAGATAGGGCAGTCACGTCCAATAAGGAGGGGAACTGGTAACTGGGGCACCAGCCCCGCCTGCACTGCGAAGGTCCCCTGGGGCGTCCGGACCTCGATGCGACCGGTGGGGTAGCGCTTGGTGTCGCCACCGGTGTGCCCGGCCTCCCCTCGGCCAGCTCGGGCCGGATCAGGGTCACCACACTGCCCGAGTCAATGAGGGCGTATGTATC
>JAOYSI010004828.1:0-14007 GCA_025775065.1 Hiodon alosoides
CCACCCCACCCCATTTCCCCTACTGAATGACTGTGGTGTTTTTGCTTCCCTGGCAGGTGGCTGCTCTGTGGGTCAGACAACATGCAGCCACAACATGTGCAGAACGGAACTGGGAATGTGTCTGTTTCTTCAGCCTGCAACGTCATTGGCTGATCTCTGTAATGCGATGTTCCTCCGCTGCCTGCGCCGTTTGCTTCTCACCCCTCGTTCTAGTGGTGCGCTAGGGTTTATTTTGTGTGCCACCTAAAGATCAGAGCACTTTTGGTGAAGGAAAGCTGAGTGGCGTATTTTTATTAGGAATGAGTGGACTGAAGGTCTCTTAAGGGCCTGTTGGCAGTTAGCCGTTAGCCCCCCTGTTTGCTCTCTGAATTTTGGTCATTGTGTTTGTGGTGTCTCATTTCGATTCACTCTGATTCTCCGTCACCGGCCTGGGGCTTCACCTTCGACTTTCGGTCATCAGTGGACATTTTTCTGAGATGTCTGTTAATTATGGGATCTGGCCTAATTTTTGCCCTGCTTACATTGTCTGGCTCTTAAATGTGCACCCTGGGAACGTTTGTGTTTTGAATGCATCCTTTGTATTGGCTGTTTGAGTTACCATATAGTGGGGAACATGGCCAACTTCAGCCCTGTGTCTGTACCGGGACTCCACAGAGTTGGATGTTCCTGCGGGCCTCTTCTGCGCGTCCTTCACGGTCGGCAGGTGGACTCCGCCCGGGTTTTGTCAGGCTTGGCAAAGCATTGCCACTGGTCAGGCCTGGGACGTATTGTATTTTTCCGTATGTAAAGCGTCTTTGTGACATGGAAACATGTGAAAAGCGCTTTATAAAAATAGATATATAGATTGATTGATTGATAGATAGACCATTCCTAACGCCAGTTGAAGATTTATTGTGTGATAGTCAGATTTCCTTTGCTGTCAGCCTCCCAGGGTTCCGCCTCTGCTCCTTTTGTGTGGGTGACGGCAGAACTAGGTCGTCTCCATGGTGAATGGCGCAGGGCGATGCCAAGCGTGGCTGCTTGTACTGACTCTGTGGCCGTCGCTTTTTTGCTTGTCTCACAAGGCATAGACATCATCAATGCAATCCGGTTGTGCCTTTTTTTTGTCAAACCAACAGTTTAGTTGACATTTGTTTGTTGGCCGATTTGACCCCCATCTCTCTCTCTCTCGGCTTTCCGCTTGTGTAACTAATGGGCTCTAACGTGGTTTGAATGTTTGTTTCGTTCCATATATTTCCAGTTACCCCCGTCAGGGCAGTCTGTTTTGACGATGGAAACTTGACGTCCGATCGTGTCCCCTTGTGCAGGTATTATCGGGGCACCCATGGGGTCATTGTGGTGTACGACGTCACCAGCGCAGAATCCTTCGTCAACGTCAAGCGGTGGCTACACGAGATCAACCAGAACTGCGACGACGTGTGTCGGATATTGGGCAAGTGCTCTCCTGTACCCTGCGTTGTGCTCTGCGCAGATCATGCGTTTAAACTCGTCCGCCTTGCGTCCTTTTTCCCTTTGGGGGGGTGGGGTTAACAGGCTATTTCGGTTCTCTCCTCCCCCTCCCCAGTGGGCAACAAGAACGACGACCCCGGCTCCAAAGTGGTGGAGACGAACGACGCTCGGAAGTTCGCCGAGCAGATGGGGATTAGCCTGTTCGAGACGAGTGCCAAGGACAACATCAACGTGGAGGATGTGGGTGGAGGAAGGGGGAGGGGCCACGTGTGGGAAGTGGGTGTGGTCAATGACAAGATTTATGGGGGAGGGGGTAAACTAGTAAACTAGTAAACTTGAAGCTGTAAACTAGTGCGCCTGTGTGGACGTTACTATTTATTCCTTAGACATCCTAGTCAAGGGTTTTTTCAGCTCTGACAGTTGTAGATCTGACGTATCATGTGCATGCGTGGAGATGGGTTTATTTTTGTTATGAGAACGGTATAGGTTAAAGTTCAAGGTTACAGCTGCATGACTACTGATTCCTGTGAAATTCCAGTGACAACTGCTGGATCCAGGGTCTGTGTGCCGTAACTCTATATAAAATAAACTCACTCAAAAACCTTTTCGGCACTGACCTGAGATCAGCGTTTCTAAGGCGAGAGTTGAATGGAGGCTTTTAAACAGTAATCGTAACAGCCCTAGAAATGGTCTCCGCACTGCGGTTGCACCCTAACAAGGTTTCTCCCCCTGTCTTTCTGTTGGCGCCGCCCCGCCGGGTGTGGATCTGGGCCCGACCTGCAGATGTTCAACTGCATCACAGAGCTGGTGCTGAAAGCCAGGAAAGAGGTGCTGGCCAAGCAACAGCAGCAGCGCCCAGACGACGTGGTCAAACTGACCAAGAACAGTAAACGGAAGAAAAGGTGCTGTTAATGAACAAACTACAATTCCCACAACAACCACAACCATGGAGGAGGAGCCAGGGGAAAATGACAGACAAACACACATTTACACATGTAGCAGCAACAAGAAAGTACACATAGAAATAAACTTTGTCAAACTAAAAAAATAAAAAAAATATATATAAATATATATAAATTTAATAAAGAAATGATAAAAAACTTTTAAAAAAAAATTAAAAAGTCCCGTTTGGACTGGATGAATCATAGGGATTTGTACAGATACACAAAATGGACATTTCATTAGAAGCGGAAGTTTTAATTGACCAGAGATTTGGTTACCAGTCCTGGTTTTGGGAAGCTTCAGGAAACGGAGAGAACGGCGTTGGGATTTTTGGCTTGCTTCACGTCTCCTTTGCGTTGTATGAAGGCCCCAACCCTTCGCACAAGACTTTGAGGAATCCACTGAAACTGCCACTGAAGAAAAGGACACCTATTTTTGTCATATTTTAGGAGCCTTTTGGAGGTGAGATGTGCGGTGTAACCATTAACCCCTGAAGTGCTGGTTATCTATGCTTTGTGCTCAAACACCAACAGATGGTGAACAAGATTTGGGACTCTGAACTTCTGCGTTTTAGGCTCACTGGTGTCTGGTGTGGTTTTTGATTTGTTTTTCCTGCCTCCTCTTTTCTTTTTTGGGGTTTTTTCTTTTCTTTTTTTTTTAATTCAGCATACGCTTCCTCTGCCCTGACACCAAAACAGCTTTAGTCAGAGCCCCAACTGTCTGTGTCTCTCTCTCTCTCTCTTTCTCTCTCTCTCTCCCTCCCTTCTACTCTTTCTCCCTCTCTCTCTCTCTCTCTCCCTCCCTTCTACTCTTTCTCCCTCTCTCTCTCTCTCCCTCCCTTCTACTTTCTCTCTCTCCCTGTCTCACACACTCTCTCCCCCCGTTCCTCACTCTCTCGCCCCGTTCCTCACTCTCTCTCTATCTCTCTCTCTCCCCGTTCCTCACTCTCTCGCTGTCTCACACTCTCTCCCCCCGTTCCTCACTCTCTCGCTGTCTCACACTCTCTCCCTCCGTTCCTCACTCTCTCCCTGTCTCACACTCTATATCTCTGCACTTATCAAGGACAGGAAAGCCACAGGAGCTCCGGGCATGGACCCTCTCTGCACCCGGAACTGAAACATGTGTCGCCTCAAACCTTTTATTATTAGTCCTGTTTTTGTTTTTGTTTTGTTTTTTACTAACAAATATATCGGTGCGAGGTAATAAAACGATTTTAAAATAAATGCTGAGGTTATGTGGGAAGCCCTCTACTTCACTTTCTCCTGGGCTGCAAGTTCTGCGGTTCTGGGAGATGGCCCGCGTTGTGAATGTGGTAAAGGGCTGTAGTGACGCGGGAGACACGCGTAGAAGTCACCGCTTACCCTGCCCTTTACCTGTTTCTTCGAGATCTGATGCCAGCAATGGTGCAGCTTTTTGTAGTACAGACTTGGACCCCTTCCATAGACTCGGATATGAGTGAAGGGCCTAAGGGACTACATCCGCCATTCGGAGGTAATCTGGGCCAATTCCCTAATTAGCCAGCGGTTTCATCTCGCACCCAGCCTGTCAAGTGTCTCTCCGTGCCGTCCTGTCACCAGTTTTAACTGGATTCGCATGGGGGTTTACTGCCCCTCCGTCAGGCTTCTCCTGCCCTGAGGGAGGTGCAGTGCGCAAGGCCCCTCGCGTGCCATCCGTTTGTGCCATTGATTCGACCACTACGCGGTCAGACCCCGAAGGCCAGCCGTGGTTGGCACTGCCGTTCAGGGTCTGAAGTGCCAGCGTACCGCCGGCCTCGCTCGCATCACATGCCGAGATATCACCCAGAGCTACCAACACTAGAGGCGTGTTCAAAAAATAGGTGGATGTTTGGGAAAGTACTGTACCAGTTTAAAATGCAAACGGTTTGAATGTGGAAATTGTCTGCTGCTGGTTAGAACTTGGGAAACACTAAAGGTGCCAGCGGATAAGATTGTCATGTTAACACTGATGTGTTAAACATTGAACACCATGTAGCACCGTTGTTGGTGGGGGGGGGGGTCGTGTCTCATGCGGTCATCTTGTTGAAAGCGTGTGCTGAGGTTGGCGGGGCACGGCCCGCCTTGTTGAATGCATATCAGGACATGTGGGGTGCAAAATCACGACACCTCTCATATCCCAGTGGGCCTGGGGTGGGCTGGGTCGTGGTCCGATACAGGTTCACAGGACCACGCTGGATAAAAATAAAAAAACATCAAATAAAGCTTATTTCATTATATACGTACGTGTATGTGTATATATAGATATATTTGTGCATAAGTGTGTATTTGACATACACATTTATCTACACAAACATGCATGTATGTATATAGACATGTGTTTGTGCACATGTGTATAAATGTTTGTACGCATGTGGGCATTGGTTCAGCACCCTTTGTTTTTCGTACACTGGAGAACCAAGATGTACCATGATTCATTTCTGTATCGCCACGCCCCACGTGAATTTAATCGGTAGTAAAAATTTTCAAAAAAACGTTTGTGATCTCAGTTTCAATGATGATTGTATCAGATATGAATTTCAGAATTTTTCTTTTCAGGTAAGTTGAAAAAAATGATTTCCTCTTTTGGGAAGGAACTATTTCAGCAACCTCCCTAGATTATCGGTTCTATGTTGATATCCTGGTTGTCTGGGCAGAGTGATGAACTAAATATTCTTTCTCCCTAGATTTGAACTGTGACCACCTGGCTCTACGAGGTGAATTTCTCAGGCCTACCAGTAGCGTAAATGACAACACGATTGTTTTGGCCGTTATGCTGGGAACAATTGTTGAGTTAGGGCGTCAGTGAGTCAGTCAGTCGCGTGTGTGTGTCTAATGGAGCCAGTCGAGGGTTTATGTAGGCTTCACTGGCTGAACAAGGGAATCTGAGCGTCGACATACACTGCACCATCCCTGCCTTTCTCTCACATCTCTTTAATGTGACAGTAGGGTTTATCCACAGTATTCATTTCTTTGAGATTTATCTAATATTTTATAAGATAATCTGCAGTCAAGCGTCATTCATCCCAAAAAAAGTGATGTTTAGTGTTTTAGTTTTTAATACACTTGCGTGTGGTGGGGGAATAAAGGCTGTGAATTACATAGCAACAGGATATGCTAATTTGGCTTCTTTGCAGTGTATCTCGGACTCCCCCCGAGTACAGGCAGGAAGAGCGAGCTCACGTGACCCCTGTCCTGTTTGTCACTCTGTGAATTTAATTGTACAAGGAGTTTTTCGCTTGGTCTGTATCCATCAATGATAATGACATGAAATAAGAGGTGTCATTTTGTACTAGGGAGATCCGCAGAGCCTTGTGGCATCCCCAGGACAACGCTGCCTCTTAAAAAGATTCAGTAATCATCTCTGATACTGTACTGCTTAATATGGGACATGTCTAACTATATTTCATTACTGAAGACCAGTATGGTAACCCTAACTCTAACCCCAATCCTTTGCTGAAGTCTGATAACTGACAGACCTTGGTATTTTGGTTTTCTGTACTGAGATTTTGAACCCACTGAGTACGAAGCTGGAATATTGATTGAATGTTGACTTTGGATTATTTAAGCAAATTGCTTTCGGGCCTCACAAATCTGTGAAAAACGCTCAGTTTAATTAGCTCGGTCACCCGACCCACCACTGTTGTATAATGTGAAGGACTACAAAGGCTCGGTTTTTGTTTTTCTACGGTTTTTATTTGATGTTAATGCTAATGCTGGCTTCCCTTAATAAGGACACCTTAAAATCTCATCTTCCCATACAGCTCACTTTGTGCGGGTTCATCTGCCAAACAGTGAGCAGACACTCTCACACACACACACACACACACACTTCATTTTCGTCTGGAAACGTTGAAATGACACACAGAGATGTTCTACTTTTAGTCTGCTGGATCCTTTGAAGTGGAAACTTGAAAGAGTTTCATGCCAAGCTTTCAAAGAATACATTTAAATGAGAACGTGGGAGAACTTCTCACCTACTGCGATGGGTGAGAAGTGCAGCGTAACAAGGGCTCTGCTGACATAACATTCTGGTTAACATTCGTAAACATTTTGCATCGTGTCTTCGGTCCTGAGACGGAGTTAGTCGGAGTAGGGAGAGGGGTCCAATCCCTGCTTTTGAGATCTACGTATGAGGTAATGGATTTGGAAAGTAACTGCATTAAGTTGGCATGTGTAACGACGTCAGGACGGGAAATTCCATTTGATCACGGCCGATCTCTGGTGTAAAGTGAGGGAGGGGGTCTTCTCGATTCAGAACATTGCAGTTTGGCTTGGAGCCTGTGCATTATCTCTCCTGACTGCACTATCAACCTGAGGATCTGCGCTGTCCTAGCGTGTGCTTCGCAGCGCCCACTAAAGAGGGGCAAATAAACGTGAGCTAAAAGGGTGCGTTTATACACGGGACGTGTGCGTCGCAGCGCCCACTAAAGAGCCAGCAGTCGGGAGAGCCCGGTTAACGTGAGCTAAAAGGGTGCGTTTATACACGGGACGTGTGCGTCGCAGCGCCCACTAAAGAGCCAGCAGTCGGGAGAGCCCGGTTAACGTGAGCTAAAATGCGTTTATACACGGGACGTGAAGACTTGTCTGGACACTGTCACGCCCTACCCATGCTGGAAGTAAACGTTGTTTCCTCATGAGCTCCTTATTACTGACATAGGGGATATCTTGATTGCAAACAACTCTCGAGACCGGCAGTCCGTTTATCTCATCTCACGCATTCGGTTGTTGGGTGTAGGATGTGCATAGGTTTAATCAGATGGGGGGGGGGGTGCTGTGCCCTCTCCAAATATGACCAGGCCTGGCTGTCTGAGCCACATATCACCTGAGTTTTTTTTAATCATTAAATCTTAGATGAGGTGGAGAAGGAAAGAAGACCACCCTTTTTTTGTTGTAGCATTAGCTACATGACATTTGTGGACCAGGCAGAAGACAAATGGGTGAGTCTGGAACCCTGGTGGATCTGTGGGTTACTCTACATTTCACTCCAAGTGACTCAGTTCTTTTTGAAGAAGGAGAAGATCCTCTTGTCGCCATGACGGTGGGGCCTGGTGGCGGGTCGGCCTTGGGGCACCTCTCGCTTCCCATGGCCCCCGGAGAAGGAATATGGGGTGACCCGGCACTCCTCCTGATGTTTGTCCATCAGCTGCTGGTCGATCATCCTGAGCATGTCGTCCTGAGAGAGCGAGAGGTGGTAAGGGATTTCACATTCAGACGTGCACGTTCTCACACACACTCACACACACACACACACACACACACACACTCGCATGCACATACCCAGACGTTCATCTTACATCAGCGTGCCTGAACTACCGACAACACTAGACATCAATTTTTTTTTCTGTAAAAAAAATCTTCTGGGGCTACATTTAAACGTCTGATGCCCCGGGGGAAAGTTCAGTAACAGAGCACGGGCTCACCTGCCAGGCCTCCAGCTGTTGGGAGAGGTTGAGCTTCTGATGGATGGCGTCCAGCAGCTGGCTGTTCAGGGACATGATGTCTATCTTGCATTTGGCCAGCTCCATCTCCATGGCGTTCTTCCTGCAACACCAGAGACCGAGAGAGACCCTGTTGACACAAAATGTCTTGCTGTCTGCTAAAGGCCAGAAACAGTCCTAGAGAGTTTTACAGGCCCACTGATGCTGCACAGGCTGGGACCCCTCCCCATTGTGGCCGGCCGTCCTGTCGTTTCCGGATGTTTTCACCCTAAATACCTGTGGTGCCTTTATAGAACCTGACTGACAGCTTTTGCAAGGTGTGGTATAGGTGGGTGGGGTTTTTGAGTCTTTGTAAAAACCACTATTTTTTTATTTATTATTACTTGCTTCCACTGCACTACCCATGGGGCTCTAGTTAACACGTAGGCCAGCTCAGAGACAACTTACATCCACAAGGTGGTGCTATATGTGTTGATTTACTCATACTGACTAAGAACTAGTGGGGCACTTGCAAATACACCTGGTTTTGCAAAGAAAAGGTGATTACACATTCATAGAGTCTGTAATGAGGTGAAAAATAACTGTTTTCCAAACTGAGGCTGACTGACGTGTCATTGACGTATGACACTGACGTATTTTTTTTACATACGGGAATATACCTTTATGTAATGTAACTGTAGCTATGTACATGTTGCCTTATATGGTCCTGCAAACAGATTAATTCAATCAGGAAATGAGCACTGAACTCATATTCTAACATTAGCATAGGTATACATGTCTCATGTCCAAGACAGTATAAAAAGCAATGTTTAGAGTGTTCTGTGAGAAGAGGCTGACGGAAATAAACTGACGTGATTGGAAAGCCCTGTGTTAGTACAGACCGTGAAAACCTGGTCATGAAGACACAGGCGTGTGTAGGCGTGCGGCCCTACTTGGTGATGGCGTCGTCTCGGTCCTGTATGGCGTTCTGTAGCCGCACACCGGGCTCCTGGACCTCCGCCAGGCTCTTCAGGCGCTCACTCTCCTCCCTCGCAGAGCACAGCTCGACCGAGAGCATCGCCACCTGGTGGCGAGTAAAGGAAATGCGAGGAGGAAGTTTGGAGACTGGGGGAGATTGAATGGAGTGGGTTCAGAGCACTGACCTGGTTGCGTAGCTGCAGGGCCTCCTCCTGACTGCCACGGGCTTGCTCCTGCTCTATCTTGCACAGTTCTCTGGCCCCATGCAGTTCCTCGCCCAGTTTTCGTACTTGGTCCTCCAGCACCTCCTGATCACAGCGCTGTGAGGCCTGCCCGTACACAAATGCACACGCTCAGTCTCTGCCTGAGTAATGTTATCCGCGTCACATAGTATTGGCTACTGCTTTGATATCAATTTCAAGAAAATGGTGTTAAAGTTACATTATACACACGTATATGTATGTCATTTTTGAGTCATTTTTGTAATAATTTTTTGAGTTAGCAGGGAGACTTTGTAAGCATTACAAAGTGTAAATGTTACCGCGGCGACCGTGTCAGAGTACACGTGTAACTGCGTACACCGTACGAGGGTTACCATAGACTCGTTGCTGTCCAGAAGGTACTGTGTGAGACCGCGGAGCTCCAGCAGGCTGGCGCGGAGACCCCCCGCGGGCGAGTCCTTGGCTGGAGATCCCTGCGAGGACCCATCGTCTGTGGAGGACTCGTTGGGCATCTCCGGGTTCGAGGCATTAGCACTGCGCAGCCGAGAGCAGAGCAAGCGCAGCTGACAGTGCACCTCCCACAGCTGGAGACGCAGCTGCAAGGGGGTGGGGGGGTTAGCGTCTACATCCACCTGAACTGGTTCATATACTCGCTGTGATTCGACCTCAGGCCAGCAACGGAGTGGACAACAGGAAAATGTCACCGTGCATGTATGTGTCTTTCATCGCATGTCCTTAGATAAGGTCTTATTGTCGGTGTGTGTTTGTTTCCATAGGAATGGTTTATATTGTGTGCGAGTGCCTCTCTCCTCTAACGCTCACCCGCTCCCTGTCCTCCTCCTGTTCCATCTCGAACAGGAGGCTGTGGTTGTGGGAGTCGAGCTCCTCCATGTCCCTCTCCTGGCTCAGCTCCTCCAAGTGGGAGCCCAGCTGGTGATGGGACATGCGCACTTCCTGCAGGTCCAGCTGGCTCTGACGCAGCTGGGGGCGTCAATCATCAGTGTGTTACACACCTCTCACTCATTTCAACAGTCAAACAACCCCCAGGGACACATATACAGATACAAAGAGTTTTTAAGTTTTTAAGATTATTTCATTATTATTTTCTAGAAGAGTCCTTATATTCTCACCAATGCAGATCCTGATTATAAAAATCACGATTTAAATAATCGAATAAAGCTACCATACTTAAATATTTAAGTGGCGATTTTCATATATATAGCCTTTTGTAAATGTATTGTTTGCCTATCTAAGCCGCTGACACAGTGAGGGTCTATTGTTCAACACTCAAGGCAACGGTTGGATCCGCAATTATTCGTCTTCCACCTGTTAAAAACATTTTTTATTTTTTTTTAAACATCCTGTTAAGCGTTTATTTTATTTGTTAACGGCTATTACGCGTAATTGTATTTGAGAGGGATAAGAATCTCTTACCAGTAAGTCTTTCTCATAGCACTGCCGTTCCAACACGAGCGTCCTCTCGTGCAGGCCGTCGATAGTGGTCTGCATCAGCTCGTTCTCCGCGAGAACGCCGTTCGTGCGTCGCTCCAGGTCTCTCTTTCGCTCGGACAGCACCTTTATCTGCGAGGAAGTTTGACTGAAACGTTACGGCCCCGTGGTGCAGGTGCAATATAAACAAGTAGCTCTGACTGCTAGCGCACTATTCCCCTCACTCATAGAAACGCACTGCTCGAGAAAAGATCCCGAGGAATGCGTGTTGCCTAGGTTTCGCATAGGAGTCACACAAGGGTGCCGTCTCCACCGTTGAGCTCAAGAATGTGCCCCTTAATAGTATAGGCTCGGAATACTGAAGCCTAGCCTTGTCCTTCTCTGTCGGTGCAAAGTTCTCCACCGCGGTTTTAATGCCCTTATGTGTTAAATTATGGGTCTCAGAAATGTTGCGCAAGCCGTTTACCTTTCACATTACTCCTCGCTATTTCATCACAAACTCTGTGGTGCTCACGATTTCTTCAACTTCAAAGACTTGAGAATTGTGTTTAGCTGCCTCATTGTTTGTGGGAACTTGTTGAACAAAACTTGGCAGAAACTGAGAATCGATCCAGAGTTTCCAGTGTAACAAGTACTGCGGGATATCTGACCGTCACCCCTCCTTCAATATCGTATAATCGGTGGCCTCCGCACCCCGGCCAGAACCCGCAGAATTAACTACGCAGCTAAATAAATACCTCAAGAATTATTCCCGCCCAACGTAAATACGAACAAAACTTTATTTATTTAAATTATATGATAATATACCGTTTGTTTTGATAAACTTGAAACATCTGGTGGCCATTCTCCTAAATTCAGCGAGAAATTCTCTACACCGGGATGATGTGTAGCATTGGATCGTCAGGAACAAAAACAAATCCTTCTGTTGTCCCACAAGAATGGTTTTAAACAAGCCTTTTGTTAAGGTTTATATTTGTAAAAAATTAAAATAAAATATGTATCTCTCCCTTCATCTCTGTTCAATAGTGGGTGAAAAGCATTAATAACAAGATAAAATAACTCGCCCCCTCGAAAACAGAACAGAGAATAGGATCCATTGGAATTCATACTGAAACGTGGGTTACGGTAGTGTACTCTATAGATGGGATCTGTCACTAGTATTTTTTTCTTGCGTAATGTTTAGTACGTGGTGTGGGCATTGACCTTCCAGTGCATCACCGGTCGCCTGATTCTTCTTGCCTCACCTCCGCCTGCAGACTGTCCAGGCGTGACATGTGTTGATTGGTGGAGATGCTCCTCTTCCTGAAATCCTCCCGCAGCGCCTGGACCTGAGTGGACAGCAGCCGCTCTGCCTCCGTGGCCTGAGAGCAAAACAGACAGACAGACATACAGACAGACGGACAGGTAAAGGCTTGATATACAGCTCGGGGCCTTTGCACCGAAAGTCAGCGGTGTTAGTTTGTTAACTTGTTCCAGCACCTATTATTGAGTTATGTTTTACACTCATCTTCCGGGATCTTGGGAGTTTCTACAGGGGCCAGCAACATAAATCTCCTTGTGCAGAAGTACAACAGTTGTGTCCCTCCCAGAGATTCACAACTCGGACTCACTGGTTCACTGTGTCAGAGGTTAACTGGCACCAGACTTAGGCCCAAAACAGCATTGGCTTAGGTGCCCTGACGTAGCCTGGTCACATAACCAATACACTGACATTTATCTGACGGCACAACAGTTGGTTCACACCACCAATTCCACCGCTATCTACCAAAAGGAAAACGGCACAAGTGTCACCTTTATTGTTCTGTTGAGACAGCTCTTATTAGACGATTTGTGTGTGCTTTTGAAAGGGTTATTTAGGTATGCTGGACTCAAATTCAGTTTAAAACACCTGACCAATCATTTTTATTTCCTCCTGCTGTCAGTAACCATACACACAGAGCCCTGGAAGGGGTCACTCATGGTGGGGATATGCATGCTTCTAAATGTGGTTTTACTTCTGTTTAGCTTATTAACATGCATCAGTATATATTTAAGTCGCTGTTTTATCCATACAGAGCTGAAACAAGTTGGTCTATGTATTTATTTTGAATGTTAAAAAACGTTGCCTGTTCTTTAAATGGGGAAAAACGGTTAATCGCTGGTTGTAAACAGCGTTACGTGTGGGGCTAATCCCCGGTTATCATCGGAACGCTGGGTTTACTATAGGTTTGAGGTCAGACAGGAAACAACATTTTTTAACTCAGTATGCATATCAGACACGTAAACGCAAACGTCTGAAATGAAATGTCAGAAACAATACAAATGGATTTTCAAACTGCCGGCCAAGCGGATGTCATACGGCCTGTTTTTTTCACATCACTTCTCTTCTAGGGGAAAAAATATATAGGTCATGTTTTGTTTTTTGAGCGGGAGCCTTCCAGGCCTTCGTTGTCACAATCACGATCCTCTAATCCAGTTGTTGCTTTCAGACAGTGAGGATCCTACCACTGGCTGACCGTTAAAGAAGAATTTGTTTTTAATCCGACAGATGCAGAGATCACAGGCTATAACCCAGCAGAAGCAGTATCCAACAGACACACACTTTAAGAGAATTTGAAGAACAAAAAGTGATATTATTTAAATAATTATGCACTCCAGAAGGACACAAACTTCAGCCACAACAGACCAATAGATAAGCCAAAGATGAGGCAATCATGGCTCTGAATGCCCTATGATGAGCATAGTGTGTATCGCAGGGGAGAAAAAAAACCCCATTTATTTTGTCATTGATAATGAATTGTTCCGTTTGAATTGGATGTGCAGTGCTGATGAAAGCCAAGCATTTCTTCTGATGAAAGATGACACATTTGTCTAGTTAAGTGTCCTTTTGTTTGTGCTGTGCTTGTCGTCTGTCTCTCAGTTACTCCTTTTATGTGTTAAACAGGGGGGAAAAAAACCTTCCGGGATGGAGAGGTGCACGTTATGAGTTGATCCAGCTTTTTCTTTTTTTTTCTTCTCTACTATATGTCTTTGTATGTTTGTTTTTTGCGTCTGGTGTGTGCTTTGTGAATCTGACCAATTGTTTGTTTGTGTGTGTGTGTGTGTGTGTGTGTGTGTGTGTCAGTGATTCTGACAATGCCGTACTGTAAATATTCCTGCAAATTTTCTTTGAATGATACATCACTTGAGCTGGTATGACGACCGTGGAGAAGGCTGTGATTCTCTTAACTCACCTTTTCTCCCTCCCTTTCAATAAATTCAGCGTTATTGACATGACATGTCTAAACAAATACTGCCAAAGCATTTACTATTTCTGTGTCTCTTCACCCTAGCTATCGCCCTCCCTCTCTCTCTCACTGTGCTCTTTACAGCCTCTCTATTGCCCTTAAATGTGGCCGTGCACTTCCAGCCTGTTAATGAGTGTCTGGGCGTGAAGTGCCCGAGAGAGATTGATGATGTATGGGGGGGGGGGGGGGGGGGGGGTTTGGGCATTTAAAAGGGGTGCCCCGAAAACGACAAAAAGGTTGGCAAGTTTTTTTTTTTGGAAATGGTAAAAACCTGAAATTTACACCCGTA
>JAOYSI010004830.1:3291-46521 GCA_025775065.1 Hiodon alosoides
CCCCCCCCCCCCCCCCCCCCCCCCCCCCCGCGGACCCCCGGCCTCCCCATCGCACGCCGGCGGCCGGGGCAGCGGGGGAATCTATCAAATAGCGCACCTCTAACTTTGTACAGTACTAATGCAATTAATAAAATCAGTCACACTACGAAATGCAACCAAATAAACCACAATTAATTCATAATACTGTGAATATATAGTTTCACAGACATATTGTTGCATTTTTTTCAGGTTTGAGTGAAATCGTTAAGACTAATATAAAACCAATCTGCACACCACCAAGGTGAATTGGTTTATTCTTGACTCTTGGTTGACAGTGTTGGGGGATGGGTAATGTATTGATGCTCGGGTGCCAAATCAACACAAATGGATACGAGATTTATAAGGCAGTTGTGCAGTTTAGTTTGTGTGTTTTTTGTTTGAGGAGCACGAGTGTAGTAACCAGGTTCTCTTCTTCATACGTGTGTTATTCTATTTGTGTATTTGTGTGATATAGGATTTGTGCAATTTAGTTTTGTGTTTTTTGTTAGCAATAGGGTAATAGTGTAATAATTCAATTCTCTTTTTTATTTGTATTTATATGCTACAATTTGTTTCTATTTGTCTTTGTTACTTCATTTTGATATTTGAGTCTTATTTTTGTATATATTTTTATATTTATATAGTTTTAAATGTTATGATTATTTACTTGTGTTGTTCCAATTGTCTGAATAAAAATTAGTAAGTGTAGAATGGTGTTTTTTTGTGTGTGTGTGGCTGGAGGGGGGGTTCGCCTAGGGAACCATACTGCCACTATATCTCCGGGGATTCTTAGTAGGGCTCAAGGACTGACAGATTCACTTCAGATCGGTGGAGAAATACATAACAAGAAATTACGAGTTGGGTGACACTTTGTCACAGATATTGTAACATAATGCATTAGATATTAAAGCAGTCATTTAATTTAGCCAACTGCTTACATGCACTAAATATCTAGGAGTGGCGATATAAGCCCCCATACATTCAAATTTCAAAAGGTGGCGAGAATCTACGGAGCCCCTCTGGTGACATCACGTGTTAATAAAAATATTGCGTGGCCACGACTTAAGAATCTCGTTCCCACACATTATGATCCTGTTCCCACGCGTTACTAAGTCGTGGCCGCTCAATATTTTATTAGATGATGTCACCAGAGGGGCTTCTAAAATACCAAACGCTTTATTTATTTTTTGTTCAGTAGGATGCACCAAATCTGGGAAGTGGAGCAACTGTAGTGCTCATGTAAGACTGCGGAGTTCAGATAATAGATTTTGGAGAAAACACATGGCCGTCAAGGCTACGAGCAGTATGTCATTGTTTCTACTGTCTTCCTCAAAATACGCAAAGGACGAGCATTAGATAAATTATTGAATTTCTTAAGTTCACTTCATTTTACAGTGCAAGCGCTGTCTTTTACACATACATATATGGACTGGCGCGTTGGCATTTAATTCCTGGGTCATTAAATACAAAAAAAAGTCTTAGTAAATATGAATACCAATGGATCGGCAGAAAAACTATACGAAATTGTTCATTTTCTCAGTTACTTATATACTAATATTTACGCTATAACAAAATCGAATGCATAAGTAGAGCTTGACTTTCATTTAACACTGTCGTTTCAGCTAAGAACGTACGTATTAAATCCGAAGACTCGCGATGTTTTGCTGCGTCGCACAGCAAAGCAGGTGAAGATAGTACCACGAAACTGACAGTAAGTGAAACTGCGTGGATTTGTACACTATCTTTAACCCACGAATGGCCTATAAGCGCATGCGCCACTGAAGGAAACCGTACAATAAATTGCTCATACTACATACCTGGTTAGGTGAGTACAAAAAGTTGTTTTTATATACTTAATATGTAGGACGTCATAGATATGACTTATTTGCCGAAATCAAAGTTTTCTCAGCAGTTCGACCACAGAAAAGCAAAACGCGCCGGTTCTTACATGGAAATAATATATTTGAATGCTATTTATGGAACCTGCGATTTACCATCTCGTTTTAACACCCATATTACGCTCTTAGTATGTTAGACATATCCTGCAACAATTTATTAATTTTTTACCCTAAATTCAGCGTAAATAATAAATTTTCAAGCGTTTTAAAGGATCGCATAAATCGTTGTTGAATGTTTTCGATTTCCTTCTACTTTTCCGAACGTTACCCTAATTACCATCGCCACGTTTGCTATCTAAATGTATCCCTCCTATTCTACGAAGTGAGCGGACAGAAGTTCTTCGGTCCTTTATGTGTGTTCCTAGTCTTTGAGTTGAATCTTTTCTAGTCATTTTTTAAAATCGTTAACCACCATAAATGCATTCGTTCGGGCACTGACTGAATTTTGGGGTTGGGCATAATTTGAAGTTTCTCGCACGGACTTTCAGGACCGGTATTTGCATGTACAGCGCATGTCAGATTGGTTATCAAATAAACGAGGGGTGGATTCTGAATTGTTGCTTTGCCTGCCAATCACATGGTCGCTGCCAATCGAAGAATGAAATCTTGGTACACTAGATCATGTGTCAAAATCTGAAAAATAAAGGGACTTAAGTGGTACAATTTAAATGATTAACTTGGTTGCAAACATATTCATTCTCCAAATCCGTCTTTCTTAGGTTGAGGGAGAACTTGACGTTGCATTTTATACCAATCATCACATAAATTAGACATTTTGAAATGGAAACTAGGTATTCAAACTGCTAGGACTGGTTATGCACAAACAAAACCAGTGCGCTGTTCGCTTTTAAAATGACTGTGATTTGTTCTGAAGACAAATTTGTTCCTGAAATGCGGTTTATCCCTACTGTTATAGGTTTAACTGCAAAAATAGAAGCCGTTTACATCTTTCCATCCTCGTATTTCTTAAGGCTGTGGAGACTGCACGTTTCGCATTAGTAGTACTGGTAATAGTAATTTTGTTTTCACCTGGTTGTTCCTTTAGTCTTTGAAATGCTGAGAGAGTGATACTATTAAATGAATGGGTTCTATTGGCGTAATCATACTTCGGTAGGTATGGAGAAGTAGACTGCTTCTAGCTGTCTATCACATGGAAGTTGCTGCTCCGGTGTTGGTATTTAAGTCTATTGTAAAGTGCATGTAGTATTTGTGATAAATGAGGCAAAGTCTTTTTCTGCACTTCATCTCTATCTTTGAGTATTGCTGTTATCCACACAGAATCAAGATAGTGTAATGGAGATGGGAAAGCAGCACCGCCCCTCTCAATTAATATGCGGCCATCTCCATAGGGGCTGCTGGGAGGTTGGAGTAAGGACTGTAAATAGTTAATTAAGTGTTTGTTCGTTGTTAAGATTTGATTATGTTCTGTGACGTTTTGTACTGTTGTCGAATGTCTCCTGTTCCTGAAAATTTGATTTGTCTTTGGTTTCCCCACCATGAGTTGGAGTGTTGGGGCTCAGAATGGCCACCAGTTTTTTTTTTTTACCAGTACTCTTCATTGCCTGATCTGCCTTCGTAAAGTTAGGCTATAAGTACATGTGTCAAATAAAGAGCACGCTTTTTTTTTCAGTTGGTTTATCTCCTTGTTTTGAACCCTATGGGATGGGTTACAGACCAAAACTGTTACAATAGTGTTTTGGCCTGAGCCCACATCTGGTTCATTAGGAACCTTGCATTTAATAAATAGTTGGATGGAGACAGAATGCATAGCGTGTATTTAAAATGAAATGAATACAAAATCATTTTCCAGTTTTTTTGTACCTACCCTGTTCCTGAGTGGTTGTTGGATCCTGTTGAATTGGACAATATACCCCTCAGGACAGCTTTTGGCAAAGCATTTTAGTTGCGTGTCATCCAAATTTGAGTACTTTCGTTTTTCATTCAGTGTCACGTAACTTTAGTATGGAGAAGACCATCAGGGTGTAATTCGGGACTGCTTACTCGAGGTGCAAACTGAGTGTTAAATCTTAAATTGGAGACTCCCATGTAGGTCTACCACATAACTTTTTTTATATGGTTTGCTCCTATAAACACCTTGCAGTGTATTGAGTCACGAACCGTTTTGCTAGTTTGTGTAATAATTTTGTTTGTGTATCTTATTTTTATTTTATTTTATTTTTAAATTAGATGCAAGTTATTTATTTATTTATTTATTACCTGCTACTTACTATTTGGACTTTGTTTTGGCCAATGCAGAGACCCCCACCCCCCGTCTTGGATTATAGTGCCATTTTTACCTAAGTACCCTGCCTCAGTGTCATATAAAGTCCTGCTGTATATTTAGTGCAGCCTTTATATCAATATGAGGCTCAAATACCAGTGATGAGGGGCAGTAGATCTGAGTTGTCATGGAGAACACGCCTGCCTTAGATCATGTTTTCAGTTTTTATTTCCAGGAGGGTGGAAGGGGTCATAATTATAGTTGAGCTTTGTACCGTGTTTCAGCGGGGGCCAATGCTGGCCTTCTGAGTTTGAAGCCCATGTAATCGGCCCAGAGCCAACTGTTGACGCAGCCGGATTGGACATGACATGACCTGCTTTGGCCTTTTACAAATTCACAGCACTAATCCACAATCTAGGCTGCTACCAAGACCAGACAGCAGCTGCATATTCTGGCTGTAAACTAGTGTCTCCCTTCTTCAATGTGTGTTTCTGTCACTCTACTCTTGGCAATGTTGACGGTAACATATAAAAAAAAATACAAATGACAGGCGTTTAACCTTGGAGAAATTCATGTGTGTTCTTTTGAGGACTGATACATGGTATAAAAATTACCAACACACACCTACATTGTGTGACTCACAACCCGGCACATTCTCATGTATCTCAGATATATATATACTTGTGCTGTTCATACTGTGATGAGTTTTTGGAACTTTTGGCATGGGGGAAACTGACTTGGCTTTTTCTTTGTTTGGCCTAGGCCTGTAGCCAGCACAAAGAGAACTAATTCAGTGTAACTGTAGACCATAACCATACACTAATGCAATCTTTTAAATAAGTATCATCATCATAATAAAAAAGGAGAAAAAAAGGAGAAAAAAGCAAGGAGAAAAAAAAAGTAAAGGGATATATCGCTAATCTCTTCCTGCATGCTAATCAGTTATATTCTTTCCTTTTTTTTGGGTTTGTATTTTCCTTGCAGATTAAAAATGTGAAAAGAATACATAGTCTTTAAAACCAACTTTTCCTGAAGGTAATATCTGTGAAATTATAACATGTTCTGCTATATGTTGTATAATACTGAAGGCTGTGCCTGGGGTGTGCTGGCTAGAGGACAGCATTGGCACACGTATGCCAAGCACGTCCATTGCCCTTACTAATACTAGTGTTTGTTTCATGAATTTCACCAAGTGCTCTATACACTGATTGTTTTCACCTTTCGCTCTGTTTAATTAACTATTTAGGTATTTAGCTATTTTGTGTTAGGATTAAAGACAGTGTGGTTTTCTAAGATTAGGTAGAAACACCATATCATTTATGTGGCTGTAGTTTGATTAAGTGGCAATGATTGCAATGACTGTTTTGTTTGAGATGTGGTAGTGCCTGGTGTCAATATGTTTGTTGCGGTATTTGTCTACTGGATGCCTTAAAATACCAGTGTGTAACCAGTCTTTTCCAGACTGCGTCTAGAAAGGTTAACTGTAGATGGTGGCCAATGAGAAAAGACATTAGACATGTCTGCTGCTCCAATCCTATTAGCTCAAGTCGTCGTGACCACTGCAAGAGTTTATTAAAATCTCACTCTCAGGGGGAAACGAGTGTCATCTCTTTTATTTGCTTATCTCTCTAACTCGGAAACACCGATGGCAAGATAGTCGGCCATTGTTTTATTTAAAGATTTCCTTTTTACTACAAATCTTTTCTTAAGTCACCGCCAGCTCACTGCCTCCCTGAACCACTGATACTTAAATCAGTTTTAAGACTGCGTCAGTACGAGTTGCATGTCATTTCCCTTGCAGCAGGGACTCCCTGTGTGCTTGCAGTATAAGAGAGTTCTCCTTGGTTGTGCTAGCCTAATTACCTTCAGATAAATATGATAACTGCAGGCGACCTACAGCAAGGTCTACCACACTCTTTGTGTCCGTGTGTGTGTGTGTGTGTGTGTGTGTGTGTAGGATTTAGCATAATGGTCTTCACTACCAAAGGCACACACCAGATGCATTATTTTGAAAGCCATTTAATGATTCTCTTGCAGCCTGCAGTTAAGCTGAGTCCCCCTTTTAGCTCAGTTGTCTAGTCAGGCATTTGTTGGCTAAATAAAGTACAACTGAAGGTCAGCTACCCAATGGGAGGTTTAGTTCACAGTGACATCACACACGTTTAATGTCTCTTGGGAGTGCTTTGGCTGTATACAACAACAAACAATATTTTGCAAAGTGAATATGTTGGTGCAGAATGAAGATTTTGTACTGACGGTAAGGTGCTGAATTTAAGTAGAAAGCTTTTTCCACTTCTGCTATGTTTGTTCTCGTTTTTATGTTAGCAAAAAAGGTGAGCCGACCTGTGGGCAACGGAGTGGTGTAGCGCTGTTCACGACACTGGGCACTAGTGGAAAAGTTCTGATCAGGTTGGCCAGAGTTGTACACAAAAATGTGGGCCACTTTGCTTACCTGCTTACTGCTGATCTCCTCTTCAGTTATGTTAGCAATAATGCCTCGGGGACAATCTGTCTTGTTCAAGCTGGCCTTATTAATCAAAGAGGATTCAAAATCAAAACAAGTTATCAAGACTTCTACTTTTAGAAACTGATATTTCCCTTTTAAGCTGTGCAATAGGTTTGAAGCGAATGGATTGTGGGTGGGGGGAGGGGTCTCGAACTGAATGAGTCATGGAGATCGTTTTGATGGTGTACTTTGACTTCCCTTGAACTTGAAAGGCCTGTCTCTCTTCTTTGGACTTAGTCAACTTGTTATGTTTGTGTGATATATGTAAGTGTTGAGTGAAAGGCAGTTCTTGGCCAAGATTAATATGTTATGTCTCTCTCTTTGCTTATTCCCTCATTAGGCCTGAAGAGATCAGAACTGTCATGCCTGTCTCTTTAATTCTGGTTCTTTTTGGTCTCCATCTACTCTGTACTTCATATGGTCAGGATGACCTAATCGTCGTCACAAACGAGGGCAAGGTCCGAGGAAAACATGTACCAGTGCTGGGGGGCTATGTCACTGCATTCTTGGGAATCCCATTTGCTGAGCCCCCTATACGGGATCTCCGCTTTAAACGCTCTGTACCTCGAAAGATTTGGCCTGGGGTTTGGGATGCAACAAAGTACCCCAACTCCTGCTACCAGCAAATAGATAAAACCTTCCCAGGTTTTTCTGGGGCAGAGATGTGGAACCCCAATACAAGGATGAGTGAGGACTGCTTATATTTAAATGTGTGGACTCCAACTCCGAAACCACAAAACGCTGCCGTAATGGTATGGATCTATGGAGGAGGGTTTTCCACAGGCACTGCATCCCTCGATGTGTACGACGGCCGATACCTCAGCTATACTGAGGGTGTTTTGGTGGTCTCCATGAACTACAGGCTTGGGGCATTGGGCTTCCTGGCCTTGCCAGGCCATGAGCACGTGACAGGCAACGCAGGACTTTTTGACCAGAGATTGGCGCTGCAGTGGGTTGCTGAGAACATCGCTGCATTTGGAGGCGACCCCCGGTCTGTCACACTGTTTGGCGAGAGTGCAGGTGCCGCCAGTGTCAACTTCCACCTTGCGTCCCCAGGAAGTCACAATCTCTTCACCAGGGCTATCCTCCACAGTGGCAGTATTAATGCCCCCTGGGCGGTTGTCCTTCCTGGCGAGTCCTGGAATAGATCGCTGGCCCTGGCTGGCCTTCTGGGCTGTACCCTTGGAAGTGATGTGGATATGGAGTCCTGTCTCTGCAGTGTGGAGCCCGAAGAAATTGTGAAACAACAACATGAAGTTCTCAAACAGCAGTTTCTTGTTGGATCGGGGTTTGCCCCTACAGTTGATGGCGACTTTCTGAGTGACTTCCCGGAAGTGTTGATCCAGACCGAGCAGTTTAAGAAAACTGAGGTTTTACTGGGAGTAAATAAAGATGAGGGAACGTACTTCCTGGTGTACGGGGCTCCCGGCTTCAGCATCTACCATGAGAGCTTGATTACCAGAGAGGATTTCGTAAAGGGCGTGAGACTTGCTCTCCCACGATTCAGTGAGATTGCACAAGAAGCAGTAGTGCACCAGTACACTGACTGGATGGATGAGTTCAGCGGTGAGAAAAACCGCAATGCATTGAACGACATTATCGGGGATTACTTTGTTACCTGCCCCTTACTAGAGTTTGCACTGAGATATGTTAGTTTTGGGAACAAGGCCTCTCTGTACTACTTCGACCACCGTTCCTCCAGAAATCCTTGGCCGGAGTGGATGGGGGTGATGCATGGGTACGAAATTGAGTTTGTCTTTGGGCTGCCACTGAATAGAAGCCTGGGCTTCACTGTGGAGGAGGAAGCGATAAGCAGGAAGATGATGAAACGCTGGGCCGACTTTGCCAGAACCGGGTCAGTCTCTCAACTTTGCTATATGTTTAAAAAAATAAAATAAAAAATATGCGTAAGAAATGGTCTTTTTTGAGTTAGCGTAGCCCACAACTTCACACTATGTTTTAAATCTTTTATGGAAGGACCATGGTAGAGTGCGTGACTAAAGCTTTGGGTCTTGATAATGGTGATTAACTTGACAGCTATGCAAGATAAACATAATTTACTCCCCATTCATATCATAGAACATTGTTTTTGACAGGAACCCAAATGTACAAGGACAAGAGTCAGAATGGCCGCTGTTCACCACAAAGAAACAAGAGTATGTTTCATTGAATGCCAACTCCTTGAAAATTCACAGAATGCTCAAAGCCCAGCAGTGTAAACTGTGGGGTAGTTTTCTTCCCAAACTCCAGGATATAACAGGTATGACAATCAAACATTTCATCCACTAGCAGAATTTAAATGTTATTGTTTCTTTATTTGTATTTTCTGTAACACCGCGCTCTGGGGCATTTAAAATCAAAATTCTCTAAGAATACTGAAGATTTATGTTTATATTCCATGAGTGGCTGAGAGTTAGAAGTTGAGTAATCATAGAGGTTAGAAAAAAATGTCATTATAATAAAAATATAGTTCAGTACTCTTCTCTAAGATTATGCAAACATTATCCCTTTTTCTGAAGATTACTAAATGACTAATCCTATTATTTACTCCCAATAATATAGTGTTAAATATTCAAGGATTTTTATATCAAACATATTAACCTGATCTCATGCATCCTACGGAATTTCTCAATGTTTTTCCAACACCAGTTATACTTATGATTTTGCCATCGACGGTACGTGCAGTATCAACGAATGAACCACATGATTTCATACATTTTTTATGTACTTAAGATTTGCTTCACAATTTCTCCCTAATCAATATTGTCTTTAATATTTAACATTTAATACTCTTTCATCTCTATGTAGTTTTTGTATGTCCAAATAGATAGTAAGTTGACGTATAGCTATGGATTGGTTTTATTGTTAAATCTTTTAAAATATATAATTTTTTAAGAAACATGTGATTTTATAGATTTATACGTTGTTTTGTATGTTATTACATTAAATATAAAAGTAGACATGCTCATGGATTTAATCAAAATGTGAATGTGGATGTATGCATTTTCATCGTTTAAATCTTTGTAAATGCATGATTTTTTTAATGACGGCAATTACCAAATCACGTAATTTGATACAAAAATCTTTGTCAATGTGATCATAAGCTGCTGACGGTGTAGTTAGTTTCATTAGGCCCACTTTAATTAAGGCTTGTCTTAATAGTAATTGAAATTAACATCTGAAAATGATTGTTATGGTTGGCAGGGTCAACATATCCATGCAGATATCACGCCGATTATTAATCTCACGTATCCATTGGCATTTTTTGACGTTTGTCCACCACCAGTTTCATGTCTGATTTTTTTTTTTCATTTCTGTTTTTGGTCGTCCATTTCAAGGCAAAATCAGACGTATAGCTGCTGTTGGACAAACGTCAAAAACTGCTGTTGAAGGCGTGAGATGAGGTTGCAACATGCACACAGACAGCGCTCAGGCTGGGACCAAAGTGCGATTGGCAACCCTCACGCCTCCAACAGCAGTTTTGGACGTACATTGCAGTCTGATAAAATAATGTAATCAAAAATACATTTTTATTTTTATTTTTTTAATAGAAGAAATGAGATACAAAAAAAGCAAACACTATTAAATAAATTTAATTAAATGTGATCAGTGGGTTGTGAAAGTTTTTATTTGGTCCCAGCCTCAGTTACGTAATTATGCTGTCTATTTTTAGGTATTAATTCAGTACTTAATTGTGTTTACCACAGAGGTTTTCTGTACATGTCAGTCTGGTAAAATAAAGTAATCAAAAATCAATCTGAATTATTTACAATTTACAAGTTACTGTAGCCATGAGAAATAAGCTAATGTAGCAAATCTTGGAAAAGGTGAAAGGCATATAGGTTTATAAAATAGAACAGTTTTTTTGGCCCTGGCTTTGGCCCTGGCTTTTTCTGGGTGATAATCTATAAGTGAATATAGTACCAGTATCATTTATTGACATTTTAACCTGTTTTACCTTTTACAATTGGTATACTGCAAGTATACTTAGATATATCAGTTTGTCTTTTGTCAAAATTATTTATTCCTTATCAAAATAACTTTAATAATCTCATTTGAAAATGGTTGAATACTTTAACTGGCGATATTATTACCATGGAATCATGTTCATTAAAACTAAATTAAAATCTTAAATCTCAGTAAGATTTTCTATCCATGGTGTCTTGTTGATACTTCCCACCATTGTAATTACAATGAATGCTTTCATTTCTCTTGTATGTTATTGCGATCATCTGGAAAGCGATGGCTCTGAATTTTTAACATTTTTAATTCAAACATCTCATTGAAAAGAGGCAATGATTAGATAAGGAAATTTAATGACCCAAAAGACAGCCACTTTTGCACTTTCTATATAAAGATTCAACATCAAACTAAGCTTTTCATCAACACGTTGCTTGAAATTAATTTACTCAGAACAGAAGAATAGCAACCTGTTGCTAAGCAATCAAGTGTTTTTTACCTGGTGTGATGACACACAGGATTGTTCAATATGCAAATCTTTTTAAGACATTTTTGATTTTAGCTTAGCAGCCAACAATTAAGTAAGTAAGTCATTGATTGAATAACTTATAGATACCTTGACAATTATGATTATAAAATAATTAATAGCAAACATTTTGATCCGAGTTGCAGTTATATAGAATAGTTAGTGGAGCTTTGTTTGGATGAATATATATATATATATATATATATATATATATATATATATTCTGTCATTTCATTTAGTAGCATTGCACAAAGGAAAATTATATTCTTACAAATAATTATTTCATTGCAGACCCTTTTTTGCAGTGATTGTTGAAATGAGATCGAAGACAGTTTCTACAGTATTCTAGCACTTTTGAAGGGAAATTATTGGCCATTCTCTGAAGTCCCTCAGATCTTTTGGGTTTTTGTGCTCTGCTTGCTCGAGTCCATACCACACATGTTCATTTGGACAAACGTCTGGAACATTTAGTTAGTTTCCTGCTAATCATTTCTTTGTAGATTTGGTTCATTGCTTTCAATCATCGCCCTGCTGGGAACGGTAATTTTCAGCAAAGCTTGAGCTCCTTGACAGGGTTTTTTTTGGCAAGATATCCTGGTACTTATATGAGTTTGAGTGCCTTTATCTTAGCAAGGGCTCCAGGACCCCAGCACATGTAAACACAACAGTAGAAAACTGTGTATGCCTCTTTTGTGATCATTGTTATCCCCCAACTATTTGTCTCCAGTGTTCTAACGTATTTCTTCTTTGTGTTACCCGCTACCCCCCAGGGAAATTGATAACCTTCTGAGGCCTATATATATAGCCTCATGAGGAGGATGCAGGATTTATGTTACATAAAAACATGTCTTTGCTCTGTGCAATGCTCTTAAAACAAACCATGACATTTTTTTTTCCAGAAAAAAATAAAATAATAAAATAATTGCTGACAACATTGCATAGTGAGAAGAGGTATTTGGCATATTGATTCAGAATATAACTTAGAGGAGGTAAGGATGGTCTATAGTAAAATTGTGCTGGTAATGAGGGTGGAGTAAATATTACTTCCAGGGTATGGTGTTAGAGCAGAGCCAGGGGATAAAGAGGCTATTGCTGGAGTTCAGTGACTGCTTCAAAGAAAGGATAGAGAAGCTAATGATAGGGTGGCCATGAATGACTCAAAGACAGGAGAGAGAATCTTGGAATGGCATTGCAGAGATTGTGATTACCTTTTTATCCCCTCTCTCCTCAGTAGGTATTGATGGAGTGGAGCTGGAGTGGAAGACCCAGTTTCATCGCTGGCTCTCTTACATGGTGGATTGGAAGAATCAATTTAAAGATTTCAGTGCCGGAAAACAACAGTGTACACCCTAACTGTGTATGTTTTTGTACATGTGGTATATCTTGTAAAGAAAAAAAAAACACTAATGTATACACACACACAACATTTAAATATGAGAGAAGATCCCCTCCTGGATGATACTATGATTTTATGTTTCAGTGTATGTTGTGAGACACAGAACTTGCAGGTTTAGTTAATAAACAGACGGGTGACAAACTAAAGGAAAAATAAACATGAAGTGTCTCAGTAAGTTGTTGGGCCACCATAAGCTCCCAGAACAGCTTCAATACACCTTGGTATACATTCTACGATTCTCTGGAACTCTACTGGAGGGATGGAACACCATTCTTCCAAAAGATTTTCCCTCATTTGGTGTTTTAATATCATCAGCTGTTCAGTTGGGTTGAGATCTGGTGACTGCGAAGGTCATACCATATTATTCACATAATTTTTACCCTCATCAAACCATACAGTTACCCCTCGTGCCAGTATGTTCAGTATTTAGCTAAAAATGTGCTTGCAAGATTAATTAAATTGATCCAATTTTGTAATTTGTTTCAAGATTCTGATGTGAGTGAGGATGTAATCAGGGATTTTGATTGAGCTAAAGTGATGGAAGTACTTTTTGTCATTCAAAGGGGCTTTCTGTGAAGGTTTTATTTTTATTATTTTCTGGACCCAACATGTCAAAGCTATATCTCTATAACCAAGTCAGCTAACTGAATCACAGTGAATCCCCCCTACAGAACATTACAAAGACCTTTTTTTCTCGATTTTACTTTTTTGCCCTTAAATCTGTATATTTTAGGAATAACAAAAAACAGTTTTCCACGTTTTGAAGTTATGATAGCTCTGTATAAATTCAGTATAACTAGATTTTTTTTTTTTTTCAAATTAAATTTAAAAGTTTTAAAAATGATTTTTCCAATTAAAGCAGATGGTCAGGAAATGAGAAAACAGCTGTGTTAAATTCTGTCAGTCTAAGGAGCAGTTTACCCGCTTTTTTGCTGGATGAAATACTAATATGTTGAAATTCTCCACATAACAGGTCCAGGCCACTTAAGCATTTTCTGTAGCTAAATACTACCAGATGTTTTGTTTGTTTCTTTTCAAAAAACCCAAACTGATAAGCAAGATTTCTAAAATAAAAGCAAGCCAAACTGAAATTTGCCACATCCATAACAAAACTTCCTTTTTATACATTAAACCTGTTTTATTGTTAATATATATATTTTTATTATTATTATTTGCTCCTGAAATGTAGATTTATGATTAGACATAGTTTATTAGTATTAGTTTATTATAGTGTATTAATCACTGACCATAGATTTAAATTACTGAACGACTCTCCTGTACTGTCAGTTGTTATTGCACTGCACTGTTTAAAACTTGCCAGGCAACTTATAGATCACGTGGGAAACTCTGAATAACCACTGATCCACATAGATATACCACTGCACTGCATCACCTTTTTAAATGTATTTATTCATCTCCCTGCTGTGCCTTTACATTTGTCTCAGGATTCAATGTTTGAAGCCTTTGTTTTGGCAAATTGTGAAGAATGTGTTGAATGGCCTGTAATACTCTAAGGGGCACTATGTTTAAATTAAAGCAGAACAATATTTACTGGTGAAAAATGTATGGGTCTTATGAAATGGAAAACCTGTTGTGACCATAAGGAGTATATTTATTGTTTTGTAATGTTACACACCTATTTCCGTTATTGCTTAACTCACACAAAGTGATATATTTCAAGAAATCATCATTTTCGTTTGATTTGTGGAGCTTTTAGTTTATTTATTAAGCTGACAGAATCCAGTTTTTAAATGTCATATTCATTCATTTGTAAGCTAATCACTCAGAAATGGTTTTTGACCTTTTGGAAGTGATGTGGTGGAAAACCGCTCTTGGCACTTGGAAAAAACGGGTTAAGAGGCACCGTTCTGCACTGCATACCTTTTGTTTTAAGCCAAATTGTTGTTGAAATGTTTTTAATTTCGAAAATATTTTTAATTCTCGTATCAGCCATATTGTGTTATAAAATGTCATGCCAGCCATATTGTGGCTGAATTTGTTAAATATCTGGAACTACTCAAATATTTTTTTTTGTTATTGAAATTTTTATAGTTATAGATATTCTATCTTTAGATGGATAGCTATTATTATTATTATTATTATTATTATTATTATTATTATTATTATTATTAGCAGTAGTAGTTATTATTAAAAGATTTGTTCCTGGTTGTTGGTGTGTGTGTGTGTGTGTGTATACATACATACATATCAATCAATCAAATAATTTTTAGAAAGCGCTTTTCACATGTTTCCATATCACGAAGACCCTTTACAATCAAGAAAAATACAATATTTCCCTGGCCTGACACTAGGAGCTGAATTAAAGAATCTAATGTACATAGTGTGTTATGCCCTCCAGTAGAGGAGTTCCATACATGCATACATACATGCATACATACATACATGCATACATACATACATGCTTTTCGGCCGCCACTCTTCGGCTAACCTTTAAGTTTTGTTTTTAAATGGTTATTTTTTAAGTTAACAAATGGAATTGTTACAAGCTCATTTTAATTTTGCAATTTTAGCTAGCTTGTCCATCATTTAGTTTTATTCCGCTAATGTTGTGTTTGGTGTTAGGTACCAACTGATCTATGGAGCAAAGTCATAAAAGAAGAAAAAAATGAAAACGTGATAAAGCTGTCTCCTCCGATAGCTTTATTGAACATAAAGAGAATGGGTCTTTTATACATTTATTTTTAAGAATATTTGTGAGGGCAGGTGTGGGATTTACTCTGAAAGCAAAAAAGTGTGTATAACTTAAAAAATAAAAAGCCAATCAGGTGGCATGAAAGTAGCATTTTTGGCTTCTACAATCACAGCGTTCTATCAATTCTAAACTAAGTAACTGCAGGCCTGTTTGGGGCTCATCAGTGCAGCATAACTTTGCTTTGAATTTAGGCTGGCATTTTTAAGAGAGTAAGTAAAAGTAAATAGATTTAACAAAAGCTAAAATGTTTGGATAATACGGGTAGTAGGGATATATTTAAATTTGTGTTAATAGGAGTTAACTTATAGTAAAGGGTCTTAGTGATGCAAATTTATTTATTTTAGGACAAATCCAGCCTGATTTAAAGTGGATTCACTCACACAACCAAGCATGTGTTTAAAGAATGCAGGGGAGTTTGCTGCCTCTCAGAAACAAAAACAAAATTAGTATTTTTTTTTTTTGCATATGTTTTTAAATTTATTTTTATTAATAAGTTAAAAATATATATTATTATGTTTGATATTAGGTGACTGGACAGGTAACAATCATAAAAGGTCATGTTTGCACACAGTGGTGCCTTTAACATTAGATTAACCGATTTAAATCCACACTCATATTAAAGTAAAATTATTTATATTGCCCATAGCCACCTTAAAATAGAGTAAAATCTTATGGTATTTATAAATCAGCTGATTTATATTTATCAGGGTAAAGTAGGTCAAGGTGGACATGTTGATATTATAATAGAATTAATCTACTCTTCCAGCTGGAATTATTACAAATTTTATTTCTCATATTGGCTCTCTTAGATTAATGGTTTTAAAATAAATTTATTGAGCTTAAATAATCTTTCATTTGCGATTTAAACCAAGCAAATAGTTGAAATGACTAAGAAAAGAGGATTTTGTGTGTGTGTGTCAGTTTCTGGTGCAATGTTCAAATCATGAAATGGGCGGTTTAACGTAGTCTGATAATGATTTGTTAAAGCCTTACTATTAGAAATATGGGCATGCTTACCCAAGTGAAAATAATTGATATAGGAAAATTCCATTGGAACTTTTAGAAATGTCAATCTCATGGTTTCTTTGTTTCTGTGTTTTCGAAAGGAAATGTTGTGTTGCTCTTTAATCAAGAAAGTGGAATCCTTTTGATTGTGCTGCAAATGTGAACATTGTAACTTCTCTGGTGAATTTCATTACTTTATCCTGTCCAACAAATGATGGAGATGTAGGCTTCAGGACTTCATAGCCGGCATGTGATTTAGTGAGATGATAGGGGACTAAAAATGATAACAACGGGGATAGCTGAAATCACAGCTTTTATCCATCCCTAGATGGCAAATTACAGTATTGACGGTTATCTCTTTCTGAGTTGGGCAGGTCCGAGGGCTCTTTGACTTGAAATATAAAAGGCAGCTGTCAGTACCTGCTCTGCGATTTGTTGTGAAGAGGGTGGCACTGAGAGCTGATTTAATACCGGCCTGGCTCTAAGGTCAGAGGACTGAAGACAACGCCTGCAATGACTAAAAATAAATGTGGAGTTTCTGAA
Organism: Hiodon alosoides; assembly: GCA_025775065.1. NCBI lineage: Eukaryota > Metazoa > Chordata > Actinopteri > Hiodontiformes > Hiodontidae > Hiodon > Hiodon alosoides. The sequence continues at coordinate 20,078 of JAOYSI010004830.1, forward strand.
GGAAATTTTTACTTTGAAAATAGCAGTTTGTCAGCAGTAAACCATTAACAAAAGACAACTGTGCATTAGTGCAAGGGGGCTCAATTTGTATTATTATAACACAAGCTCTCTTGACACAGTTCTAGTTCAATTATTTGATTCAGGAACAGCAACAATGAAGAAAAGTTCATTATTAAAACTCATGTCTCTCCTGCTCTGTCTGTGTCTCTTACTGAATATTGCATGTGCCGTGTGTGTTATCCTTTATGGTCAATGTCAGTGCTGACTGATGCTATCACATTTTATCTCATCAGCCACTTCGACCCCCTGCAGGCCTCTGTGAAAGACAACAGCAGGCATATGCAACTTCTTTATGCAAAGGGAAGCTGCTTCACCTCATGTTTATTCATTGCTAATGGTAATGGTCTCTTTCCTGATAGCCACAGAGTCCTGTCTGTTATGATTCACAATAATGTTTGCAGGTTGGGGATGTAGCTGACCTTGTCTTACACATTACGATAACCGGAGGATATAAGGTGTGCATTTTAAAGAAATCTGGCAGGATCGAACAGAAATACCATTGATATACTTCGTTTAATATGGTTTGTAGGACTAAATACAACCCAGAATTGAATGTAATTGGGGGATGATTTCATGAAATCATGAAACTAGATGCAGTTTAGCATCGTTGGTGAAATAAGACTTAGACACAAAAAAGTTTATTTTCCAAGCAACACATCTGCAAGGAGCATTGCCAAAGTTGGAATAAGTCGAGTTGACTCGAGGAGATTGCAATAGGCACCTGTTTAAATTATATATTAATCATGGTCAGCAGGGGGAAAAGTATATTGTGTGAAAGTTTTTATCTCCAGTTTACCCTTCATTTATAAGAGACCTCTAAAATTAGTTTAATTTGCATGCTAATCAAAGCTGCTAAGCTCAGGATGTTTCTCACTTCCATTGATTCCCTCTTCCTTATCCCCTGAACTGGAAGCCAGCATTGCATGTACCCGAGAAGGACTAGCTGTCAGTAATACCCTTTTCTTTTCCATGGTGATTCCAATCTCATTCCTAACAGGGAGTGCTCAGACTCCCCAATGGGGCAAGCTGCAGAGAGCAGTGCTTTAGATTTGCTTTCTTCTTATTTGCTTTTTTTTTGCCAGCCCTTGCAGAGTGGAACCAAATCTATAACCAGCTTAAACGTGTTGATGCATCAAAAAATTATAATCGACAATATTCAAAAGAGAGCCGTTTAGAGTTAAGGAGCTTGGGTGGACTGTTCTGCGTTTTTGAAGAAGCATGGATTTTAAAAGGTGTGTGTGTGTGCGGGAGTACTGTAAATGTATTGCGCCACTTCAAGATTTAAAAAGAGAAAAAAATGGACACATCTGCAGAAATGAAACTGTTGAAGCTGGCTTGTGACTCTGGGAATGTAAAGATTAGCTTGCTGCCATTCGATGCAATGCGTGGTCTTCTCCGCTTGGACCAGAAACCCCTTCCGATCCTCTCCTCTTATTATGGTGGAATCTTAATGGCTTCATATCGATTTGAAGGGGCAATGTTTCCTCTTGCCTGGCAACATTAATGTAATCTCTAAAAAACAGTCTGCTAAGATAAATCTATTTTAATTTCATTTTCAGCTAAATAAATCAGATTAAATATGACTGGGAAGGTCACATTATATTTACTCTTGTTGGATTGCTAACAGGATCTATGCTGGTACGCGTCTGACCTACAAGAAAACAAAACATGTTGGACATTCCATGAATCGTTGCCCTGCATAACAGAAAAGAGTACTGACTGTGTGCCATGTTGTGTCCTTGTGCACTTTAAATATATATCTGGGCCTACTCTTGTGAATAAACACGAATGCGACTGATAGCAGAAATCATCCAAAAGACATTCATGGGAGAACGACGTTTGGCTGAATTAATATGGACTGACCTAACTCCCCTGGAACATCAATGGAATGTTGGGTTTCACTATTTTTTGTTTTTATTAAACCACTACCCATTGCCAAAGGAATGCTGAGGCATCTGTGTATTGCACACACGTCATGGTAATGTACATAAAACGCATCAGTTTTCCATAAAAGGTGACATTTCTAAACCTTTTCAGGTATTTTCATGGACCTTATTTTCTAGATTGCTTTGCACATTTAGTGCTTTCTATTTAAATCATAAGATTCATCCCACACCAGACTAAATATATCAATACACTGATCGTCGGTGGAATGATGGAAAGATTAGTTTTTACAATGACAGCCACCATTTTTAAACACAAGTAACTTAAAGTAGCCATCTTAGGCCTGGCCTTTACAAAATTAAATTAGGAAAAGAAGAACACAAAAGTAATCTTTGCTTGGTTGATAGCTTGTTAATGTCAAATGAAGTCACTATTCATTATTTTTACGTGACATTGGGCTCTTTAGTTTTCTGGTCCTGAGAAACGTTCATGGTAATTCACTCGCAAGATGTTTAATACACAGCTGTCACCACAACGCACCCATCTTGTATAGTGTAAAGTGGGTATAAAGGGTTGATTTGCAGTGCAAAGTGATTGGGAATAAAACGGCTCTCTCAGGTGGCAGCCCTCGGCGGGGCCACGTTAACAGGCTGGACCTGAACAACGTGTTGCAACAGACAGCTACGTAAAGAGGATGGAGTGGAGAGAATCCGTGTAATCACAAACTGCCAGACGCAGTCACCTGGGGGATTGCAATCCATTCATTTTCTGTTTACATCTAATGTGAGGCAAATGGATGCTTATAAGATGCTTTATGTTGAAATCCCTATTTTTATATGCTATTGATTACGGGGCCATGGCTACTCACGCCGCAGAGCTCGAAAGTTTTCTTCTTTGAGGAAAAAAAAAAAAAACGCGCGTCGTAAAAATGTGACAATAGAAATCTGTTTGTGGTGCGTTTATCCCATTCTGTTGGAAGTGGGGGACCGGGTCATTAATCAAACTATAACTGCAATCCTGGGACATTAAATGCTTCTATTGAAAATGATTTTTTTCTCTGCCAGCTTATTATCAAAACACTTTCTGCGTGAAATTGCACAGGGTTATGTTTTATGTTTCACCACTTTACAGCGAAACCACACAGGAACAAAGGCAGACACGGCAGAATCTCACAACTTTAAAACCGCATCACAAGAACCAACTAAATAGGCATACAGGTGAATGTCAGACCCCAGGTCCACTCTGTAATGTCGTTTACGTCCATTGGCTTTGGCGCATTCACATTTTTACACATTACATTTTTAGGTTTACTGTGTATATATATTCCCCTTGTCCACCATAACAGGCATATTGAGAGTACTTCCATAAGGAATATGTTTATTTATGTTTTCTGTGGACAGTTTTTTGCTGTTTGCCTGGAGCATCCGCTTCAAAAGGTCAATAAAATATAGACGCACCGCCGGTCCACAGGAGAGATTGAGGGAAAGCCCATTAGTACCACCTAAACTTGCACGGCTGACTAAGAGCCCTTTTTATAGTAGACAGCTGGGGTGAGCTCTTGAGCTGTCTGGAGTGCCACAGGTCGACCCGCAGTCAAAACTTCTCACTCATCTGAGTCAACACAAAATCAGTGAGGACAGTGACAAGTCGAACAACATAAGCCCAGCAGCTGAATTAGTCAGGCTTTTTTTCCCCTGGCCCAGAACTCCAGCAGAATGTTTCACCTGTATATATATATATATATATGTGTGTGTGTGTGTGTGTGTGTGTGTGTGTGTGTGTGTGTGTATTATTTTATAAAGAGAGTATTTTGTTGTTATTGTTATTTTGTTTAAAAACAAAAGTACATATATTTTATTTATACATTTCTTGATCTCCATTCTATGAGTCATTATTTTTACTAGAGGAATGCTTAACATCCCGACACTTAATTTGCTCATCAGATCACGTTTCATCCCATGAAAAACCTAAAAATATGTTGAGTATTAATATGGTGCAGAAGTACCAAAAAAGCAACACAAAATAATCACAATAAACCATCCAACAAACAAACCATATACTGTATAAGGAGTGAAAAATTGTCCTCTGTCAATATACCAGTTTTTCCCAATCATAAGTTTCAGCTTTTAAATTTCCTTCTAATGAGCTGCCTATCCTGAAATAAAAACATCAACGAAGGATGGAGCACAGATAAATTAACTCTTTCTTTGCCATTCATTGCGGTGAAACCAGTTGAAGTAGGAAAGACGGCAGTGGTATTATAGGGATTCAGTACTTTGGGTGATTAAAACATTATGGCCAGCATGGAGGACAGCAGGTTTGTGTAAATGATGGGACAACAAGGCCGTATAAAACTTCAAAGGGGACCTTAACAAGCTCTGGTTTATGCTGAACTTCCTCCTCTTCCTGTAAAACGTTTGACTTATAAACTGAAAACCTGTGCCCAGACACCAATATAGATTAAGCCTTGAAAAATGTAATTATCTAGAGAAATTAATAATATATTTTTTGGTTTCTGTTTGGGCTGGCAGTTTGTATAAACACCTCGAAGCCCTTGATTATTGATCTGAGAACCACAATGACTTCTCCCGACACGAAGCGCAGAGCTTATTTATTTAGTCTTAATTGATTTTGACAGTCCCAGTAAAGTGACCAAGAGAGGTTGCCGGGTGGCTCCTGTAGCGTGTCGACTGGTACAGGACAATAAAAAGAGGATTCGTCAGCGCTCACAGACCAATATCTCGGCTTGAGTAAAGAACGTGACGGGGATTGCACACTGCTGTATATAAATATTTATGTCCCGCTTAATCTAATAATTTTTTTATAAAATCTTTTTTTTTTTTTTTTTTTTTGCGTGGTGTGATTTGACAAAATTCCAGACGTAGGGATAAAAAAATAACTGAAAAGTATTGCACCACCTACATACAAAATGACTGATATGATTTAAATCATATTAGATATGAAAATATGGCGTGATGAGAGAAAAGCTTGGTTGTGTTTCCAAGGTTTCTGAACAAACTGGGCAGGTAACCAAATCACTGACTTCTCTATAATGGTTTTCCGTTCTTTTTTTAAATGTGAATATTGAGTGCTCAGAATCTGTGGTCTGAGATCAGTTTTATAGATAAGATATATAGATAAGATATAATAACGCACAATATAATATATAATAATAATAATAATAATAATAATAATATAGATATAACAGTGCCAGGGATACCACCTTGCCCCAAGATGATGATCCCGAAGACTTCTGGACCAATGTTATATGTACAGATGCGGCAAAACAAATGACCCTGATATGTCTGGTAAATACCAAACACTTAATTTCAAAGTAAGAGCGTTATACCTCCGCAAGTTAATGATCGGAAACACGCAAGCAAAAATCCATTTCTCAGAAATATCATTGAGTTGAGACTAATCAATACTACCGGAAGCATTTGGTTGGAGTTATTGCTGCTGAAGGTGATGTAACCAGTGTCTAAGGGGGTGATTACTTTTTTAAAATGGGGACATTGTGTGCTGCATAGTTTTCTTTAAGTAATAAATGTATTAATAAATGTATTAAAATGTTGTGTGTTATATACTTTTATATAATAATATATTTTGGTTAAAGCTATGATAACTTTCAGTGTCAAAAATTCAGAAAATCAGACAAATATATATTTTTTCTTTCGTTTTTTTTTACACTACTGCAGTTATCATGGTTAAGGCTTAATAAACTTTAAGATATTTGAAATCGGAAAGTGGAGTTAATTGAACAGTTTTCATTTTACATACTTTTGACCCTTCAAAGATACATTAAAATTAATTTCAATCTTACTTCAGATACACCTAAAATTATATAAGTAAGCTAAAATACCAATGTATTATGTATATATTTTTAACATTGCTTTTCAGAGATAAACCTTGAAATTGAGCCAGTGATGTCTTTTCTTTGCAAATAACTTCTCCCAAATACTCCAACAATTAATTTACATAGAAAAGTATTGAAATGGACTTCTCTTGAGATGAAACACCTAAGAAACTCAGCGGAAAATTACAGACAATGACCGTTCCATCTATGTACCTAAATTTGACTTGGGTTTCCATACATAAAAAAAGAACATGGGAGGGAGTTCAAACACCATTTATCAGTCTATTCATGAATACTGTAATAGCTTTTTTCATTACGTCTGCGCTTTGTAAAGAGCGAAATGACTTATAATATAGACAAAAAGATGTCTGAAAGGCGATAGATGTTTCAATCATGAATGTGATGCTGCTGAATATTTATAGGATCAGCGGTGGTTGGCAGAGAGTAGTGATATGGCAGTTCACCTTTGTGCTTTTTTTTGTTTTTGCTTTCTGCTGCTTCACTTATCTGATGTCATAATTGAAGTATATTCCCTTTCTGCCGGTAATGGATATCCCTATTATGTTTCAGGGGGCTTTCGTCCCCATTTGTGTACATGTGAACACAGCTGATCAGTACGTATTGAGGAGATGCAGGCATGTCTGTTTGCCTTATTATTACTCTCTGAGCCCTGATAACTTGGGCACGTTGTTGTATCAAGCCTTAGAAATGTGTAAAACACATTAATAAAACGGTTGTCTTTTCTGTGTATGGTCTTAACCTGCCAAACAGAGAAAAGGAGCTTGATAGTCTTTGTAGCCCCCCCAAAAAGAAAGATAATTATACAGTTACTACAGCTTTTGCTATGTTGCTTTATGGCGTATAGCAGCATGTAACACGTTGATCATAATTATGAACTGAATTAAACAAATGGATATCAAAATACAAATGTGTTCAGAAATGATGTTAGTGCTGCTTTAAAAGTTATTTGGAGAATGTAGCAGCAATAATGCAATGTGTAATGTGACAGAAAGATTGTTGAATGTCACATATGCATGGCTGATAATATGTAATACAAACAAAGCAAAAAATAATTAAAATGAAAAGAAAATATAATTACAAATAAAAGTTGAATTTTGGAGAAAAATCATTCTTTCTGTTAGTCTATGACTAACTTTATAATTTAGACGTGTTGGTTTTGTGTAGTTAAACACACAACAGGGAAAGCTTCGAAGACAAAGATTCTGGTCCACGGGCTGTAATCTCCAGATGTAAGTGTCTTCCTCCCATAACGCGATTTGCATCAGGTGCACCAGACCTGGAGGTATACTAAATCTGTGTTCATTTTTTTAATGTTTCATCTGATGACGTCGATATCAGTTGAGTATTAAACTGATTATAATATATATGCGTAAGTAGCAGAACACTTGTTTTCGAGCCTTGCGGCTATATACTGAGACCACTACCCGAGGAGTTAATTATTTATTTATTTTTGCCGTCAAGAGGTGGCAACTGGGTAAAATAATTTTTAAATAATACAAAATGGTTTATATGCTGATATATTGTGAAGGTATTTTGCACAAATGTTTCTTACATGTTTATTACATTTACTAGAGCTCCAAGCTGAGTTCTTGCTTAAAGCTAACCACAATTTCACTGAGATGATCAGGAATCAGACGTTGATTCCATAAAAGTATTACTAAAATATTACACAGCAAATAAACCTGTGAAAAGCACCAAGCACAACTCTACAGAGGTAAAAGCGTTCAGTTAACACTAAATTCTTAAGTCAGGAAAGCTAAGAAATATTTTTTTTTTTCATTCAGAAATTCCTCTGAAACTTTTAGTAAACAATCAACCAAAATAAAACATTCATTTTAATATTTTAATTAAGAAATGTAAAGCTAACTGCAGTTTTACCGCACAAAACACCTACACACACAAAACATTTTAGAAGATGCATTATAGATGTAAATTTATATTATTAAATAAAGAACTTCTAAAGGCTGGTTCAAATTGTGTAATCTGTACAACTTGAATGTACTAATATTTTGTAAAATTACAAATTGTAAATATTCCAAAGTTAAAGATCATACATGGTCTAGCTAGCTAGCTAAATATCTTGTCCAAGTGAACTTGACCTATTTCTACCAATAAAGATTAGAAAAACATAATTATGCATGCACATTGCTGTAATTGTCATTGACAATAATTAGTTTATCTTCTATAATTCTTATTTCATAAGACGATACCCTCCAGCTCTCCGGGATCAGGGTGGGCTACCCCTGCTGCAGCTTATTTGTTTTGAATGTGTCATTTTCCTCTGCCCCTGAGACAGCTGAAGTTAAGAACATGTATTCCCTCTCAGCGGCCCCTTGGCATTTTAAGAATACTGGAACATCTTTGACTTTGGCACGAGAGGCTTGAATTCAAATCTCACCGTAACCAGAAGAACCCATGGGAAGTAGCACTATATTTAGCTGACAAAACCAATATCAATAGCAATCATCTGTAAATTAATTCAAAAGCCTTTAAAGAGTCCATGGCAATGCATTCAGATAGCGGCATTATTAAACTGCCATGATAATAAATCAGTCTTTCGAATCGAATCTCAAATTTATCCCGCATTTCAATGTTACTGATAAAGGAAACATGAAAACTGAATTATTTTTATATTGCTGGAAGAACTGATACACAAACTTAAAATTACACTTTCTGTTAGGGACAGACCAAAGCTGACAAATACTACTTTTGCTTTTGTTGATGCAGCTAGCAGTTATTCAGAAGCACATTGTGCCACGTTTAGTTCTAGTCACATTTCTCATGGGTAGATTTCCACTGAAAAAATGTTTTCGCAAGATGTTTGTGACAGAAAGTCTTGTTCTAATATATATACAGCCTAAAATGGTCTCCTAAAAGTATAAAATTTCATTAATTTACAATAAATGTTTATTTTTCTGGAGACAATTTGACCTTGATGTGATCCTATGTACTGTACATTGCTAATTAATATTCTTTTGCTATGATCAGGCTTTTTGGAGATTACAGTAGTGCACGTTTAATGCTAAAATTAAACGTAGTCTGTTCTCATGGAGACAAAACCATTTCTGACAGCTGCCAGAAAAAAAAAAAGGAAAAAAAAAATCACAGATACACTTTGATATGCCTATTTAAAATTAGATGTATAGATAGATTCATAAATAAATAGATGGACCGTAATAACTGAACCAAAATGAATACTTACGGAAAGCCTTCATAACATTTCACAAAAAGATGTTATTATTATGTCTCCTAGGGTGACGTTGATGAACGACTGACAGTGATCCTGCCAAGCCCTTTTAAATGGATGATAGCTGCCAAGTCAGAAAATGTCAAAAGCAATCTAGTGACCGGTGCCTGGAAAAGTTCCTGGAACTCAAACGTTTCAAAAAGGGGCTTTAGATAGTGTAAAATATTTCAACCAGGTGGTTTTAAGTTTAACATCGAGCTATTGTGAGGAACACACATATTCCATTATAAAAAAAGGTTTAATGGAGCCTTTAGTTGAGGTTTATCTGAAATTGAACTATCACGGTGGCTTCCAGTTCTTAGGGGTATTGTGCTTGACACTCGAAATTGATTGTGTAAAGAGGTTTAAATGTTTTCTTTCAGATAGTTAGGCAGTTCTGAATCACAACTTCTCCCACCGTCCCCATCAATCCTACTACACTCAAACATCCTACAAGGAGAAAATGTACCTTTTTTGCCTCAAAACAGGTTGAGTGTTGATGTGATGTTGAGCTATAACATCAAATGAAATTAAATATTTACTTTTACCATCTAAAATTAACTCTTCCATAAACCTGATTATATGCATCTCCCAAGCCCGAGAATGATGTTTCATGTTGCTAAAATATGAACATTGTATTTGACAACTGAGTATGGACAATGTGTTTGATGGAAGGATACATTTTACGTACCGTGGTTGTTTCTGCTGATGTAATCTTATAATGGTCTTTTAATCCAGTAATTCCACCTACAGCATTATCACTTTCTTCACAAAGGTTATTTTAATTCTGTGGCAGTGAATTAATCTGCAAGCACATATCTGTTGTCCTGTCACCCGAACAATCCCTAGGAATTTGTCCGGGCACATCTGTGAACAAGTGGTCAGATCACATTTAAGACACCTTCAGGGCTTTTAATAAAGGGAATGACCCCATAGAGACACATACAAAATGTTTAATGGTCAAAAGGATAAGAGTTCTGGACAATCTAAGATCATGCAGAGATTTTATAATTAGCTTCTCAAACCTGGTCTGGCAGAGGATCTAGTTCATCAACAGTTTTAATAATCGCTGTGTCAGCCTGAATACAGGACAGCCTCGATTTTAATGTGAATTATAAAAACGTACTCAATCAAATAGGACAACAATTAAAAATAAAATATGGATGGAGTCCATAGGCCAAGACAGCATTGCTTTGATAAGCCTTTATAATTGGGATTTCTTGATATTTTTTAGTTACAGTTAGAGGTATTCAAAAATTCTACTTTTTGTTTACAGATAGTGTATTCAACTTTTTAATTTATAGTACTGCAGTACTACAGACTGATACGCAATTTGTAATCTTTAAATCTTTAAAAAGAACCTTGCTTTCAATTCTGGCCAGTATGGTAGGTTTTTCTTTGCTCGACAAAAGCGCTGCTAAAATAAACACTGAAATTTCTTTTGAGTAGATTTATGTTTGCAGGCTTTTGCAGAATGACGCGTCACATCTTGTTTTATAGGAAAATCTTTATAACTGACTTCTAAAGTTATGAAAATCTGTGACGTAAAACGCTTACGGGGTAACCTGGAAGTCCTTTTAATTTGTCTATGCCGTGGAAGAGACTGGAAAAGTCAAAGCTCGTCCAGGTTTACTTAATATACTCTATCCAGGAAGTGTACAAATCTCATTTCTCACAACCGCAAATCTTTGACTCTTATGTTTACCTTATTTTCATCGAGCCTGAAGTGGTGGTCTCTTATTGCAAGTGATTTATGATGAAGAAAAAAAAGTTGTTTAATATATTAGCCAGATGGAGGCGGCGCAGACTCTGCTTCCCAGCAGCCATGTATACATTTCAGAGCTATTAATCGACCTGTTCACATGCCCTAATTAGCCTTTGTTTATTTATTCCAATCCCTCGTAGCCCTCTCCGCATACCCCTGTCGTAAAGTCATAGAACACCCACTCCTTATTAGACCAATACAGTCATTAAAACCGGACAATCAGAAATCCATGTGGCTGAACAATAATAAATAATCTAGTGATGATGTGTGTAACCTAAAAACTGTCATTTTCATTCATTAGACACGAAAAAAATACATGAAAAAAAAAAATGACATAATCGAATATAGTGAAAGTGATATATATGAGGCATTGTCACAGCCCCATTAGAAGTCACAATTTTGTGTTTATGTATAAAGCTCAATAATGTAGATAGGTTTATGCTGGAATTGAAATTTCAAAAGCTTTAGAATTTGGTTGAACGTGAAAGCACAAAATAATAATCTAGTTTAATTGGAATGGTTAATTGTTAAATAACAGAATGCATTAAGTACCCTTTAGTTGCTTCTGAAGGGCTAGGGAGACTTTAATTGTCCCCAATGGAGTATAGGTGTTTAATTACAAATGGCTGGCACAGTTCCAGAACTCCACCACCATATACCCCTGCCTTCCGATAGACCTACAGACCGTTGCATAACAATGACAGAATAAGAATGCAATCAGTGTCTGTCACTCTTCCCTCAATCGGTTTCACAATTCTTCCAAATGAATTGTTCCAACAATCCATCTTAAAAGGGATCCTTGTGTAAGTTTGAATTTTTGAAGTAGTTAATGCATTTGCTGCCACCTCCAACCTCATTTAGTTCAATGCACATAAATTATAGCATTTCTGACTCATACATAGCTTTTCCCCAGTTGCTGCTGTCACTTCTGTAAAATGAAATTACTGCCATGCGCACATTTACACACACAAGCACATGGGGCAGTGATGAAGGCATACAGTCATTAACTTTCTTTTCTCTTTCTCTGGTTTTGATATTCATGCCACTGTGAATTAATCTGACGGAACGGGAAACACAGCATTAAATAAGACCTGATATTTGCATGTCTCCTGCATTAATATTAAGTGAGTCATATACCGAACTCCGCTGAAGAATTACGCCTGAGTTTAACACAATCATTCGCGTGGTATGATAAAGTGGAGCCATGAAACAATGCTGCAGTTTTAAAATACCAGCTCTTCCCCGTTAGCCCATGCTTCTCTTGAATTATTGTATTCGCCAGCAGATTTTTATGGAAGACTTGCACTGTTGCTTACAATTTTTAAACAATGTGTGCTGCATGCTTGTTGAATATTTTGGTTTACGGAAGCAATTGAGATAAAGTACCCTGCTCAAGGCTAAAATAACCTTCAGTCCAGGAAATTAATTGCTCTGCCACAATCCTTCGTGATTCACATGTTGGATATGAAATAGATATTTACCTTGTCTTTCACCCAGTTCCTCTCCTGTTCTGAAATAACAACGAAACTCATGGCGGGCGCCCCAGGACAGCGGGCAATGTATTTTTCAGAGTCATTTAGAGAGGATTTATAAATCTCCCCAAAGTGCTGCAGCTCAACCTCTCTGAGACCCCATGAACTCTAAAGTGGAGGGAAACTGTGTACAGATGTTTAGTAAGGGCTAATAGTCCTCTGTGCTGTTCACATACGTTTGAAGCACTGGGGATGAACACTCAGAGTAGGAACACAGATTCAACCTCTGATTTTATTGTACCTGCCAATCACTTTGTTGTAATACAAACTGATCTTAATATTCTTAAGCTGCAGGTTTTACAGTGGTGGTCCCCATGGCCTTCAAGTTGTTCTCTGAAGGCCCTATTTATAAAATGTACACTTATTTACATTTAATACATTTAGATTTGTGGTAGATAGATTTCACTATTTTTGAAAGCATCTTTGCTTTACAGATCTTTTTTACGTGTGCCAAAGGTTTTTTCACAGTACCGTACAACTGGAAGAAGCATGAGATGATCAGGATGGAATTATAAAAAAAAACAACAAAAATAAATAAATTAATAAAAAAACTGTGAAAATGGGGAGAAAAAGATCTGGTTAAAAAAACTCCAGGTTAAGTGTACAAGGCAGAAAAGAAAGAAAGGCGAGATTAAAAGGAAATAACTTGATCATTGTGTGGTGGGGAAATGTGTTAAACAAGTTTAGAATGATCTTAGCTTCTGAAGTTTTCTAGGCGTAGGAGTCTTTGAACCCCTGTGACAGGACACAAACAGAAAGGTCAGTGTAATCATGGTCAAGGGAGGTGAAATGGGGAACTATCGGCTCGGAGAGATCTTTGATTGTCACTGCTCTGACATCAGTCAGAGCAGTGACAGCTTCACAGAAAATGCAATTTGCCAAGTTTTCAGTGTCCCATGAGGCCCTCTGGATGATATTGAAAATGTGTATGTGTGCATGAAGCAATTCTGCAGGTGATGCTGCAGTTTCCGCTGCAGCCAAACATGCTGGTCATAGATGGGACATGTGGATGGCTAAGAGAGCTACAGACAAGAAGGTTACGTAGATTGAACTGCCAGTGACACAAGACCATGGTGGAAATGGGAAAATGGTCTTATCAACCATTGCATAATTAACAATGACTAAAAAAAGACCCCTTGCAGTCTATTAAGATCTAAGCTAATGCTATAGAAGGGGATCGTAAACATTTGTAAAGGGGACAAGGGCTCTTTTAGTGTGGCTGCTGGGTTGTTTGTTGCAATCTGGACTTTTTTCTCATTCCACTGATGGATGTGGTCCTGGATGCCCAGCCAGTAAAATAGAGTTTTTTTCCCAGTGGGAGATTTTGTCCATACCCTGGTGACCAGCTATTAGATAATGTGCTGCACTAAACACCATTTTCCGACGTTGCTTAGGCACGAGCAATACGCCTCCTCTATTTTAGAATCCCGGTCCAGTCAGTTCAGTCTATCATTAAAGGCATACTGGTAGGACACCTGTTACTGTGCCCCCAGCTTCTGACCGTCCACTTAAGTGGCTTCCTTCCTCGCCCACTGTAATGTGTTTGTCCTGTGTTTGTTCAAGTGGGAAGTCAGCCAACCTGACTAGGGGAGAAACTGGAATTGGTCTCCGGCTCTTGTGTGAGCAGCTTTTGTGGAGGAGCCTCTCTTCGGGTTCCTGGTCTGGGTCTCCCGTAGCAGGCACCAGCAAAGTACTCATTTTCCCCAGGGACCTTCCTCTGGAGGTCCTCGAAAACGAACTGTTCGAGGACCTCCAGCTCTGTCAGCTGACCGACGTTGTTCACCCCTAGCTGCAGCTGTCTAGTGCAGGGAAAACGAAAACGGCTGCCAGACCCCCATGAAGGACAGGGGCCAGAATCCTTTTCCATAGTTGCATGGTCGTACTCCCCTGGCCGATTTGCCGGGACCCTGTGGACCATCTTCTGTGCCTCACCAGAGAGGAGGCGCAAAGGGCACAAAGCCCCCTCGTGCTACAACCAGTGAACATGCCATGGCTATCCTTTCGAACTGGTCCATGAACGTCTCTGGAGTGTCGTGGGGCCCCATTTGATTTAGTGAGATGTCGAGCGGTTTGGCTGTGGTGGAGGCAGAGATTGAGGTATCCCTGTTGCTGCAGCAGCTGCACAAGGTTTGCCCTGCCATTGGCACTGCAGACATTTCAGGAGGCCCTGGCAAGCCCTGGCATTAATTTGGCACTGCTTATGACTCACAAGAGGCTTTTCCAGAGCTGAACTAAATTGCTTTAGGTAACATGAAGAAAAAGTGAAGAAAACGGGATAGTGATAATCATGTTATGTGCAGTAATTGTGAAATAAACAAGGTTAAACAGGAAAGCTAAATTTAAAAGTCTTATGAAACTGACACAACCGGTCTTATTTTCATCAAATCTCATTTGGGTTCCGTATGAACAGACAGAGGGGGAGAGAAAGAGAGATTCACAATAAATCAGTCATAAGAAGATGTTTAGAATAGCTGCGGTCCTATTTTTGATTTATTTTAACTCTGACCGTTCTGTTGACATAATACATTTTTATTTGTTTGACTCTATATAGGCATTATATATGTTACATTATGACCACTTCAAGCTCTTGCACATCTTTCAAACAGTTGTGCCTGCATGATCAAAACCATGCTTAAGGACCAATAACTTTAACCTGAAGCTTAGAATTTCATGGCTGCAATGTTTTGGATTGTGCAGTGTTCGTGACTGGATTTACACTGAAATACCAATAACCTGGGTGCAAATATAAATACTACATCATTAATTTTTTCACTAGACCAAGTCACTAGACCAAATTAGACATGGTAATTACATTAATAGATATCTTAATTATGTTACCCTTATAAAATCTGCTTGATATTCTGTTTCTAAAAGGACAATCTGTTTTGATATAAATAAATAAAAACATAAAGTTCACAGATAAATATAAAAAATGTACATTTGGTATTGATTACAATGATGCAGCAGTGGTGCAGATGTGTTTTACCCGAGACATAATGTCATAAAAAAGCCACTATATTGACCCTTTTAAATAACTGTCATCAGCAATGAGATAGTATCCGGTAAAATTGTACTATAGTTTAAATAATTAAATAGGTTTTTATGGTTCCGTTGTGAGGAATTATATTAGCAAAACAAATCCTTGGATATATCGTACATATCCGCTTGGATTAATGCCATCAATATGGAAGAGAACAGCGGAGAGTAATTCCTGTGTGTGCGTATGTGCGTGCGTACCGGGAAACGTTACATAACCTCCACAATCCCTTCGGTGTCGTTCTGCTTCTCACTGCGTGATAGATGGGCCAAGAAGTAACAGGACACCCACATTCTGCCTCATTCTGCTACCCTTCAGAGGAGCCGGTGTTTCAACTTTCTTTCAACTTCCATCTTCACCTGAATACTTTCAGCACAGGACACCCATCAAACTGAAGTTGCAGGACTAATCCACAAGTTTTCATTTCAAGCAAGCCCTTTCATTAAGTTGAGGCGTCTGCGTGGATAACTCAGAAAAACCCCCACATACATTTTACTGACAATATGTTGGGTTGTCATCTATGCACCAGACTCTGGTTCCATCACACATTGATGTATTTCAATTAGCAACCTTCCCTGTTATATGCAGTTACAGCCTGACCCTTTAGCTCTTTAATTATAAAATAGAAACCCCTTTGTTCACAACTTTCATTTATTTTCTGGCCAATCTATTTAATGTAATTTAAACAGACAGACAACTTGGAAAGGTGATATACACAATGATAAAAGATGCAACAACAACAGCATCGGAAAGGAAATATTCATTACTGCAGAAGGGAAGATGGAGGCAAATAGAAAGTAATCCACACATATATATTTACCTGACAGAAAAGGCCAGAAAATCACTCTCTATATACATGTAGACTTATGATAAGGTTGTGATGTGTTTGGTCAGCGTCATGGATGTACCCCGAGCAGACAGAAGCAGCTCTTTAGGAATACGAATACGATTGGAGGGTGACATGGAGTTCATGCCATGTGTTCAGCCAATCAGCTTCGTTCTAGCCTCATTTGGCGAGAATGTCTGGAGCAATCACTGCTGTGGTTTCACAAATAAAGAAAAATACTGCAACATAATTTTCAACCTTGTGTGTTGTATCTGCTGAGCTGTTGAGCTTCACTGATTTATCAAGGGCATGGACAGTCTCTAGGAAATTGAAGAAGCAGAGGAAGACACAAAGATAAATGAATTATGGTACAACCTGTACCATGGGGGATGAAGAGAGCTCTATTAATCCTGTGGAAAATAATTATTCCATATGAAATTTACACTTTGGGACTAAAAATTGCCCTTTTGTTTTCTGATGCATTTCAATATTTATGTAGATGTATATATGTATAAATACATACTTCACATTTTATATGATATCAGTATATCTCTCTCTGGAAAAAAAAGCACAGAATAACCAGATAGTTTTTGCAAAGTCAGCATTGACCACACAACTCAACAGTGATTCAAATTGTGTCCTATTGGATTTCGAATTTTTCCTTTGCAAAACAAATTCCACCTTTTGCACAACTACTTTGACATTTGACCCTCGACTGTTTTCTGTCAGTCAATATGATGAAGAAACTAAATGTGACTTTTTGAGTCAGCTGCAGCTGGATTTTAAAAATGTAAGCTGCTGTATGTGATGTGTACCAAACAGAAGACCAATGGTGGCGTTAATCTCATTTATACATTTTGACATTTCTAAAGTTGTGGATATGCAAATGAGAGCCGGCTATTTGGGTCAATTCCCCCATCCAGTTATGCAGTTGTCTATGCATTTTTTTTCAGGGAGAGCTTTAATGTGTAATACCACACATCAATATTTCAGAATGCTGATTTCAGAATCTCAGAATGTCTTAGAAGCTTTATTAAAAAAAATTTTGTTTCATTTTCTCCTTTCTGCACTCAGTTATTAGAATATACAACAATATTCTGTATAGTCATGCAAGCAGTTTTATAATTATTACAAGAATATTAGAGTCATGCCCATCATCACAGAGTCAAATTATTATATATATATATATATATATACATTTGTTTTTTTTTTTTTGTTTTTTTTTTTGTTTTGCTCAAGGGTGCTGTTTATAGTGCAAAGTGAGAAAAAAGTGAAAAAAGCAATTTTACCAGCCGAGAGAAACCCTGCCAACTCAAATTTTCATTGCGGCTTGGGACGTCTGCTTAGTCGGTTAAAGATATGAGTCCGATTCAAACCTGAAAATTTGACCCGCTTTTTCACCAACATTTTTTTTTTAAACACTGAAATGAAATAAAATCTGAGCTTCCATGTTATGAAAGCTGGCCCTTGGGGCCTAAACCTTAACTCATAGGCAGAGTTCAGGTCCCAGAAATCTTTGTAATGAACCTCAGTGTCTCAGCCAAGACACATTTTCAGAGTCTGACTCCTTTTTGAAGGAAGGACTCATTTATTTTGTCATGCGTGACCTCACCACATTGAAGTTATCATGCACCTGTCACCGTGACTGACTGCACATCCATTCAGACCTGAGATGGATGTCCCTTCTCTGCCTGCTGCAGTCTACCAATTTTTGTTTGTATCCTTTTCTCAATCGTATGCCACTGAACACATGCCTTACAGTGGACATCATATACCAAAATCTAATTCATGTCCATGAGCATTAAAAAACTTCTTCTAACAGTTGCCTTGCAGCAACCAAAGAACTTATTTGGTAAATTTGGGTTGGACTAGAAAGCGTGTAATACCCAAAGAAAAATGTTGCTATTCTGTAAAATATCATCATTTTCATTAACCTGCAAGATTTTAATATCAAACCTCAAAAATAGGTCTATTCTATATTAAGTTTATTAAATTAATCAGAAAATAAATAAATAAATCCATTGTATTTTGCAGTCAGTTGAAACATTTGCAACCATTCCTTTACTATATTTTGGTTTAAAACTAAATTAAGTCAATGACCTTTCAACTTTTGGGAATTTTCAAGGTTGAGTTGGCAAATAACGCTTTGGTAATGTCTTTAACAGAGTGGAAGACCCTGTGCGTCTCGAGCAGAGTGGTTTGAGGCCAGTGTGACACAAAGCACTTGTCATGAAGACGGTCCTCCTTGATTTGACACAGCGACTTGTGTTTGTCTTTTTCTCAGCAGCATCTTCAGTTTATACAATATAGAGTCATTTGGAAAAAAAAGGTCTGGGGGTGGATGTGATGTAGCATTACAGCGTGGCCCTTCTTCATCACCAGTGGGTCTTTATGAGCCATGAATGGCGAAGGATATCACCGCGCCTCTCCTCCCCTCTTAAGTCTCAGTTCCTTTACATAGATTTGCAAAACCTACACACACACACACATACATACTATCCTTGGGATGTGCAGTTAACAGGTTAAAATAATGTAAAAATTAAGGACATGATTAAATAATAATAATTAACTTCCAGTACAAAATAACAACTTCTGAACCTCGTGGACTTCAATCAATTTTGATTTTATTTAGCACATGGAATAATGACCATCATTAGTGTGACTAATCATTACCATTTAGGAATATGTTGGTTGCATCGGTTGGTTTACAAACTAATATATTGATTAATTCATATGTATATAGAGGTGTGATTGTGTATGAATAAATTATTAATCATAAGGTGATGATTATGCAAAACAGAAGTGATTATAAGGATATATAAAAAATGGAAAAACATAAGCTACCTATATAGAAACAGGGCCTCGGTTAGGCCGTTCAAGACAGAAGAAGATACATATTTTACACATAATGTGACATCTGTATTCTAAATCCTATATTTAATTCTGAAAGGATTAATAGTAATAGATATATCAATTCGGAAAAGTTCCTTAGCTATAGACACAAATTTCACATATCAAATTTCAAATATCACGTTCCACGCTTATATCAGGGTAAAGTGGAATCAAAGAGCAATTTCTGAAAGTTGTTGCTGAAAAGGTTAAGCTGGATAAGATCAGTACTTGAATGAATATTTATCCCAGAACCCACATATGAATGCCATGACTGTGTGAGAAGAAAGAATGCTCTCAGGCTGGCTTTTATGATTTTTTGTGATGTTCTCTGCCCATGAAACCGGTAATAGGTACATAACACCTAGAGTGTTAGTGCTTCAACTTGTCAATGATCCAGCGAATTGGCAGTGGCAGTGGCAGTGGAGGGGGGTGGGGGGGCTCTGCTGCCATTTACTGCGCAGCGACCAGAGGAACTTATGCTTTCATCAGAACGCAGGGAGAGGAAGAGTTCACATCCAGGGGAACATATGGAATCAATAAGTTTTCCTTAAAATATCAAACCTTTTTTCCAGCTACCAATAATGCCCATGGAAACTTCACATGGTTTCAAAAAAGCTTAACAATGCCATTTACAAACCTTTGCATTTCACATCAATGAATATTCTACTCAAAATAAGTCTTTTATATGGAAATAACATTGATTGATCTGTCATGCAATGCTTAGTTAGTTTGTTTCAACTGTTCAGAATATGATTAGATTATTTTTATTTTGATGAGTATGGAAAATGAATTCCCCTTCTTCTTGTTTTGTTCTGTGTGAAGAGTCCCCTCACTTAACTCTCCATTGAGCACAGTGGATTTAGATACACTACATGGCCATGATACGTGACCTGCTTGTCAAACATCTCAGTCCAAATTCACGGGCGTTAATATTGAGCTGGTCCCTCTTCAGTTACAGCCTCCACTTTATAAATTTACGTAGGAACGTCGCTGCAGGAGACTTGCTTTCATCCAGGCGCAAGAGCATTAGTGAGGTTTGGCACTGATGTTGGGCGATTAGGCCTGGCCAACAGGTGGCATCTCAGTTCATCCCAAAGGTGTTCGATGGGGCTGAGGTCAGGGCTCTGCGCAGTTCTTGTGTTGACTTTGCTTCCAGAGGCAGTTTTTAAATCTGTGGTGAGTGTTGTGACTGAGGACAGATGATTTTTACGAGATAGGCGCTTCAGCACTCGGCGGTCCCACTCTGTGAGCTTGTGAAGCCCAATACTTTACAGCTAAGCTGTTGTTGGTCCTAAATGGTTCCACTTCACAATAACGGCACTTAGGTCCGACTGGGGCAGCTCTACCAGGGCATATTTGGTGTCAGCTGGTGGTGTAATGGTTAAGGTTACAGGCTTGTAACTGAAAAATTGCCACCCCTGCAGTTATACCCTTGAGCAAGGTTCTTAACCTGAATTTCTTCAGTAAAATATCCAGCTGTATAGGTGGATGAATGTAGTAATTGTAAGCTGTGTAAGTCGCTTTGGATAAAAGCCTCTACTAAGCAACTAAATTGTGAATTTCGATAAACTGACTTGTTGGAAAGGTGACATCCTATGACAGTGCCACATTAAAAGTCACTGAGCTCTTCAATATGGGCCATTCTACTGCCAATGTTTGTCTGTTAAAATTGCGTGGCTGTGTGCTTGATTTTATGCAGCTGTCAGCAATGGGAGTGGATGAAATAGCCGTATCCATTAATTCGAAGGGGTGTCCACTTTTGGCCATGCAGTGCATATTGAAGCAATGTTGACTGCACTTTCCAAACATCACCTTGGTAAAATTTGTTTAGTTATCTTCCTGGATATAAAGTTTTACACTCTTCCAGTGGCCTTGATCTTGTAAATGGACACTTTTAAAACTGGTGTATTCAGCTTTTTCTGATTTTTGATCCTGTGGAGATCAATGACCCTCTCCATTTTTTGGAAAACTCTGACTTTTGCATTGGTAACAAATGCAACTAATGGATTTCTTTTGAATTATATTTCCTTGTATACACTATGGACATGTGTAACCTCTGAAAGCTTCAACAAAGTCACACAGTCCCTCCAGTGTGGAGGCAGACACCAGAATGTCCTTGCAGTATTGTTTTTCAGGATTTCACTTTTTAAAGGAACACCGATAGGTAATTCTTTATTATTATTATTATTATTATTATTATTAGTATTATTATTATTGTTATCTTTGCAGTACTGTACTTAACATTTGCAATGTTTTCCTGTAAGCAGAAAATAAATTTACAGTATGAAGTATGAAACACGTTCAATGGCATGACTTACCCAGGCCACTGTTTGTGCAGACACACACACATGATCGCCTTCCGCCAATGAGCGGTGAGGAGTGAAGCTGGCAGAGTGGGCTAATTAGAGGCTACGGTGCCATCAAGGGAAGGCTGGCAGGTGTAAGTGAGAGAGGAGATATAATCTAGAGATGCAATGTTAGCATTGTGTCAGAGGTGAGATATAACATGATAACTGGATAAAAGCCTGGGCATGGGGCAAAATAAGCCAGGAACTGGGGAAGTAACCAGTTTTTTTTTTTTTTTTTTTAAATATTGAATATCCATTTTCTTATGAACAAATATTAAGGTAGAAGCTTAAAATATATGGAATGTGTTCATTAATCATATTTTGATATGAATATGTAATTAAATATATATTTGTGAAATCTCCACAACTGCCTTTTATTCATGATTCTTGATGAAGAAAGAGAAAAGCAGAAAGGTGGAAGGGAATGTAGTGAGGGATGGGCTATAGAGAGTGTGTTGGGATGCGAAGAGCTCAGAACTTGATCAGGCTCAGTGGTCATGTCGGAGGCTGCTCTGATTTCCCTGTGGAAGGGGTTCCAGCAGAAGGGCCTACTGTAGCTGAACACTTCACCACCATGTGTGCCTGAGCTGGGTTTCCCCCTTGCCCCCGCTGCCCCTGCTGAGGCTCGATTACCCTCGCACACACCAATGCTCACGCTTGCTAATTGTTTTGCAGAGGCATTTGTGCTGGCCGCAAATTCACCAACATTAATTTATGTGACCCAGACATTGGTCAACCATCATTAAAGTCAGTGCCTGGTTTATTCAGGGTTTTGTACATAGTTTATAGCAGTCTTGCTGGAGAGAGGATATTTTAAATGAATTTCTGTCCACAATTCTCTCCAGGTAGCCAATTTATTAATTGCTGATTCTGGGAAAGGGTGAAATGAGAAACAGATCATACGGGTAAACAACAACACCGCTGAAAAGTGGCTGTTAGCATTACCAGCCGCTACGCTGAGGGATCATATTCCTGCTTTTAACAGGCAAGTCTTAAACACATTTTAAACCCATACGCTCCCATGCATTATTTCCATCTTAAAATGCTACCACTTGGCCAGAATTCACTTTGTCTTCTGGTTAAATTGAGATGATGCTCCTTGATCAAGGAAGCTATAGTAATGTCCAGCATGATATTTGTACCCACGGCACTCATTAGGTTAAGGGTATCTCATGATTTTAAGTCTGTACAATATAATACTGCCTCCTCCTTTCTTCTTCTGTCACTCATACTCCTCTACTCCAAGCTCCACTACTCCAAGCTGGCCAGAGGGATGCACAATTATTTGTAACAGCAAGTGCGTGTGCTAGTCAATACAGTATAAGTGTTCTTTAACTATACAAGAAATATCGATAAAAATAATGATTTTTTTTCATTTTCTTTTGTGGCCCAGGCAAGAAAGCTGAAATAACAAGGAATCATAAACAGCAAAACACAAAAAAAAGGTAACTGTAAAATTAAAGATCATACATAGGTACGCGTAAAAAAATTATGTCAAGCATCTTGGAGAACTTATCACAGTTCTTATCCAGATTCTGGTTTGCTTCTGTCTGTCCAGGTAATCCCAGACAGCCTTGATGATGTTGAGATCAGGGCTCTGTGGAGGCCATACCATCTGTTGCAGAACTCCTTGTTCTTCTTTCGGAAAAATTAGTTTTTTTTAAATCGAAAAAGGTTATTTTTATTTTTTTTTTTCCACTGACACACTAATGTAGAAAACAAAAAAACACACATCAAAGATTACAGATATTTAAAAAGGCTTGGTTGCCTGAGACTTTTGCACAGTACTGTATATGGCAGTAGACCCAACAATGGCAGGCCTCTTAGAGAAGGGCAGATTTCTGGGAGTGAGGGGATGAAAGCCAGTCATTCCCTGTGGGTTTCCACAGCAGACGCACAAATGGGACCACCCCTGCAGGAATGAATGTAATAGGGTGTGATGTATAGAGCAGCCTTTACACTAACCTTTTTTACTTCTCTTTAATCCAAATGCAATTAAAAATTGATATTGTGCAATAATTTTATCAAAGTAATTGTACTATAATGTGTGCAATTTAAGTTATTATAAAGTTAGTCCGCAGACAAAGTTTTACCAACTATAAAAACAAAAAAACAAAAAAAAATAGATATGTCGTTTACTACTTTTACACATTTACCATTAAGAAGTTATAGCGTTCATCACATTTCTGTGTTTAAAATATCTTTGAAAAAAATACAGGTTTTTGCACATTTTACACAGTTTATACGCAGTTTTTGGATTACCATTCAATATCTCCACTGTATTTTCAGTGTCTGTATCAAGCCAAACCTTCTCACTCGCCGTCACCAACATATGCAAAGAATAAGGTGCATTGCTATGGTGTACCACTCAGCACAGTGACGTTCCTAGTATAGCAAATTCAACCCCTAATAAAATAGGATTAAAATACTGTATAAGTGGGACTGTTTTTGACACCTAGATCTTGATAAGAGGATATGAATCTTTACATTATTAAAGCACGTAAATAATTGGGCCAACGCCATATGCACATTTAAAGCATCTGTGCAGTGCTTCCATTTCCAATAAAAAAAACTACATGGAATTGTCAAAAAGAGTATTTTCCTTCAAGTACTACTTTTCCCACTGATGCCTGGAATTGGTGGGTGTGGTCTTATTAATGGGCGTGGACACACAATCACTCTCCAGAATGAGTGCCCATAACCCCACCTTGATCTTGTAAACAATGTTGCATTCAATTGCACTCATAAGTACTGTAAATGCGACCCCTGACAAAGTCTCTTTTAGGTCCCACTGCTGATGAGGAATGCATTTGCCTCAAGGACCCATAAAATCCATCATGATGGGTTTTCCAGCCCTTTGAATTTTCTGAAAACCCTTTAGAAATCTCCTTCTCATGCACCGTTAGTCTGATTAACACCGTATTTAGTAAGCATACGCTATGTAGCAAGCGCTAACTAAATAAGGAAAATGGTCACTGTATACACATGGCAAAATTATAAGTGTATTAATTAAATATGTTTGGGCCTTTTTATTTGTATGGATCTCACCAGATTGATAGAACATAGTATGAGTGTATGAGTGTAGCGTTTAATAAAATTGTCATCCAATGCTTAAAATGTTTCTGCCTTTGAATCAGCCATAAGACCTACACCAAACCACACCAAACGTGGTAGGCATGTCAGGTATACGTCTACGTATTAACCTTTTGGTATAACCTTTTGTGTCCATGTTTGGTTTGAGTATGACCACTTTGTGTCTATTGCTTGTAGTTTGAAAACCTTACATCAAAAATTAAAACAGAAGACAAATTTAGAAAAGGCTTCAGTAGCAGTTTTCAATGACAGATACTTTTTTATTTGTTTTATTTAGTTTTATTTATATGAACTGCCAAAACAATTGAAAAAATATGTAATAACAAATAATATTTTGGTAATCTGCCAATTTCTAATCCTTCCCAGGTTAGATGTAAAAAATGTTCTCCATATGAAGATTTTAAATTAAAAAAATTATTTCAAATATCTTCTTAGGTTGAGGAGCTAGAAAAGTTTGAGAGTTTGAACCTTGGAAAGTACACCAAAAATCTCTAAAACGTCCCTGTTTTCATAACTGTGAGCTATTTTATGAAAGTAGTTCAGCCTAAGCCAAGTATTACTACGTGCATTGCCAAATGTCATGTTAAACCTATCATTATCATGACAATATATGAATAGATACAAGGGAAAATTAAGTTACTTTATGAAAGTAGTTTATTCATTATTTAAAATGTTATAAATGGTTCCATACACACAAATCAATAAGGGAAGAACTTGCAAACTCCACAACGTGCTGCCCAAGACAAATACAAATTACTCATAAAAAATAAAAATAAAAAAATAACCAGAATCATACTTTCATTAAAAACCTGATTAAAAACCTTAATTTGAAAAGTATAGTATGTGCGGATAGCTACCTTATCTGCGTCAGTCTTTTTTGATGGTTTAGTTCTGCGATGATCGCAGGTTTCCCGCTGCATTCCGGAGAAATACATACGAGAAACGTCTTATGGTGGACTGTAGCCGTTCAATAACAAAGCCAGAAGTTATTTTGGTTCACTAGATAGCCAGGTACGTGTAACGTGCGGAACAATGACGGAGGCCGAATTAAACGGGTGGGTGGTTGGTACAGGGGTGCGTCGTCATCTGCTCCTATTGTTGCTTGCTGCATGCAAAGATTTTTACTAAAACAAAGATAAGAATAAACGTGAGAATAAATGCTCTAGCCCACAAGCCGTGGTGTAAAGAAGCCCTGCTCCAATTCTAAGAAACCTCAGGTTAAAATAAAAGTCCAAATAAATTATGAGTCAAATAAAATGCATGAACTCCTCTGGGGCAACTTCCCTCCAACCACCTTCACTATTACCATAGCTGGGTTTTTAAGACAACCAAAAGCCATCCCTGGGCCTTCGTAAATCAGCTATGATGAAATCCATTTTACAACTTTATATGGGCAAAGATGGATAAATTACAAATGTATCAATTTAGCATGGATGGATGGATGGATGGTACATTTTAGAATATGTGACCTTCTTTGTAAGAAACATTTCTTCTTCTCTGGAACTGCAAATCACATTGACTTCAGCATGATATTTGGTAGGATGCCACAAAATCACTTCACTATTGTGGATGCCCTCAATGGACTAATGTTTTGCCACATCTGCTTTAACTCCATATTGCTATTTTTCATTATAGTAATTGTGCCCAAAAATGAACGAAAATCGCCAATAATTCTACCTAGGTCGCTTTAGATATTTTTTAGAATTTAATAGAGGTACACACCCACACAAAAAAAAAAAAATTGTGAATGGGCTCAGGGTGGCTCAGGGTGGCACTATACCGCTTGAAGAATCGATTCAGTAGGATTTTTTGAAACATGTATATGTTTGTGTATATATATATATATATATATATATATATATACACACACACACACACACACACACACACACACACACACACAC
>JAOYSI010004831.1:0-14005 GCA_025775065.1 Hiodon alosoides
CATTTAACTCCTTATAAACCAATATTTACCAGGAGATTACCATCAAGGCATTTCCACCCCCGCCCCCCCTCAGTTCTCTTCCATGTGTGGGGGCAGGGAAGGGAGTGCCGTATACGTGTTTTGTCCGAAATCAAAGGGCCTCTAGCAGCTCCCATTACAATGCCAAGCTTATCAATAATGAAACAAAGACCAGCACATTCAAGGGTTGGAACCCACCAAAGAGGTGCAGGGGGATGATTCTGGTCTGTAAACTTGAACAGCACATATCGAGGCTTCCAGATTCTGGCAGGTTGGCTCACAGCAAGTTTCATCTAATCAAAAACTACATGAGGATATCTTGTATCTGAGCCGTATGCATTTGTGTTCTTCAAGAGCCACTTTATTCATCAGGTCACAGCAAGCGACCGTCCATAACACCAACAACCAGGCCTTATGGAGCTCAACAACCTGTGAACACAGCCCTGAAAGGGGCTCTGCTAGCCAATCTCAACCTTTACCAACCAGAGGGCAATCTAGACTTAGGGAGAACACTTGAGCGATTGCATGGGGAGAATACTCCCTCCCTTCAACCACAGGGTTATGGTCAGTCTCTGTGTGTCAGTGCATCGCTGCCTGGTAGAGCTGGTAGGACAGACCTGAGGTTGTACAAAGGACGAGAGCATCTGGAAAACTGTTGGTTATAGATTTAACAGGCTATGGTTTAGCTCGTTTACACTGGACCTTATCGTGTTTTGAATTTAGTTTGGGAAGGAAAAAATAAATAAACATAGGGCCACATGGCAATTGAACTCTCTTCTCTTGATAGGTTCACACCAACAGCACCCTGAAACGCGGATCAGGACAGACCTATGAACATGCAGGGTCCCAAATATGGTTCTAATGAAAATGTGTTAATCTGTTGAGTAGCTTCACTTTTTGCTCCAGCTAAGCTTGAAAGCCTTGGAAAGACACTGAAAAACAACTGTCAAATTGGCCAATTTAGTCTTTTTTTATACAATTTCCATCTCTACTACTGGGATTGACTAACTGAATATACAGATCTCCACATTACAGAGTGCGAGGAGGAAATTCCGCAGACCTTGATGTCCTTTGGGACAAGTAGTAAGTGGAAAGGATGAGACTTGGGCAATTTTGCCATTCAGTGGTGCACCTCTCCTTTTTAAATCAGAGCAGTATAGAGTCCCACCCGCCATGATGATGGGTCTCACCCCACTGGGAGAGCACATCTGGCACAGGGTAGCCCACCCCATCCCTCCTGCTTTTATAGTGAAGTAGGCCCTCTGAATGCGCACCGGCTTTACAGCAAACCAGTAACAGGAATATCGTACCCAAGCCAGCGACTGCATTTAGTTTATAACCCAAACCACTGGGGAGGGAGGAACCAGTTGCAACACGCAAAGCTGGAAGCACGGGAGAGAGAAACCAGTGGTAACAGTTTCCTGAAACCACAACACTTTTGGTCCCAGGCGGGTATTCATACTGGATCCCCGCTACTTTTATCTTCACTAAACAGTAGACGTAAAAGGAAACCAATAGTGTTACGGTGAATAATTGACTAATTCAAAACTAAAATTGCTTTCTCAATGTAGATGGTACGCAACAGCAAGCCAACGCGATTGGTCAAAATGCCTGGCTTCAACCTTGTCGTCCGCCCTCATCACTGCAACGACAAAGACTGGAATGTTTTTATGAAGGTTGACTTATGAACCTGCATTCCAGCAGCAGGCATTCAGACCGTGCTACTCAAGTGCCTCCTCTGAAAGTCACACCTACAGAACTGAGTGCCGGACACGCTCAGTTCCCACCCCCTGAGCCTCAAATGCCCGTTTATAACAGAGCCTGCATTATCACTTCTGTCCGCATCTGCAGTGAGCTTTCATTCCACTGCGCAACACTCCACTCTGAGGAACAAAGTGGTGATCTAGCTGCTCTATTTGTTATTGAACAAGGCTGAAACCTTGGGACCACGCAATGGCCTACCACGAAGCCAAAGGCCCTTCAGCACGCCTGCTCACATTACCACCAATTACTCGGCATGGGGACATGACGAGTGCGTCCCTGCACTCACGTTAAGTGTTTAAATCTTTTCAGCTGCATGAGAAACTGGTTCCATAATATGAGGTTTTTGTTTTGCAAGTCAAACAGCTTCATACATTTCATAAGTTCCACACAGTTACAACACTATGAAAAGACAACAGAAAAACAAAACAAGTGGACAGTTAATGCCTTTTGATGGCCAGTGAACCATACAATGCAGAGGCGAAGATGTGCATTGAGAAAGCCACAGTGAGACCAGCAGGAGCCACAGGGCTAGGGTCTCTCTGCAGATGTGGAGACAGCTTCCTCTGCAGAATGATTACCACAGCCATAAATACTAACGGGACTGGGCCTATAAAGTTATGTTTCGCTCTAAAAGACACACACATATATACCACACAGACATGACAGGTTGCTCTCTGCTTCCCAGTGGCCTTCATGCATTGTAAAGCGAGGGGAGCCCCACGCAGGATGCCTGGCCCACAAACACACACTAACAATCACACACTTATATTCACACAGCCTGCCAGACGAATAACTTTAGCACATAGGCCTTCCAACAATACACATCACAGACAGCCAACTTTCCATTCCAGCAATTCACCTTGAGCAACTAAAAAAACAAAAAAATGTTTCTGCCCGCCACGTGCAGACCAAAACAGGACCAAAGCTTTACAACGGGTTAATAGACAGCTGCTTTGTTAGGCAGTGTGAACAAGAAAAGGCTGTAATTCTAGCCAAGTGGCCTGCTGATGCATGTTGTAACACCCAGGACATGCCCATTAGATGCACACTCGTATGGGCCCATTCACATGGCCTTCCTGCAGCCATTTAACTCCACACACAATCTCACCATCCCAAGTACACACATATGGGATGTGGGAGAGAAACCCAAGGGGAATGAATGCTTCTGATTGACAGACACACAAAAAGCACCCCCTGTCATAAAAACCTGGAGTGTGGCCCATAACACCCTCCTGAACCTTTCAATATGTGGCAGGAAATTCTTCCAGAGGCTTTCCCCACCAACCCCCACCCCCTTTCCATTTCCATGTTGTCCACATCCGCAATCCAGCAATCCCCTTAAGTCGGCCAAAAAAACAGGACGCGAACCCCCCCCATCCCCTCACAGACTACAATGGGCCACAAATGGAATGCTTCCCCCAGCATGCTCTGCAGCAAGAGGGAGCTTGGTCACATTCCAGACCACTGCCTTGTTCTCAGCTCCTCTCAGCATTCAGTGAGTCCACCCAAGGCCCATGCTCAATTCAAATGTTCAATTGTCAGTGCGGATAAAGAGGTACAGCAGCCCAACTCCACTTATCACAATGCTACTTGTGCTAGCAAGCACAGTATGCTTTTAGAAGGGGAAAGGACAACCTATTCCTTTAAAATGTACCAAAGTGATTGGCGACATTAAAACAATACCTTAAAACAGGAGAAGACATGCACAAAGCTGCACTGAACAATCACATGTCATCTCAAAGGTGAGAAACCTATAGCTGTGTTGACATCACATCACATTCAATCAATGTATTGCAAGACAACTGAGGAAAAAGCAGGAAGTAAATTTTAAAGAACCAAGAGAGCCTGTCCGCAGCGATCAGTTACAAACCGCATTAATAGTATGCAGCCCTTCAGTGGTGTGGAATGTAAGGATGCACAGGCATCCACCACGATACACAAAGAGCACATTCCATACCAGGAGGTTAAGTCATTGACTCGGGCTGTGAACCAACAGGTTATTTAACATTAGCAAGGGTACGCATATCCAGAGTCTGGGAAAATTCTTCCATAGATGAAACTCACCAAATATCGTCATGCTTGCATTTCTTGTATTTCTAAATGTTCAAAGCATAATTTTATTGTGTAATGGTGTCTGGAAGCCGAACACGTTTAAAACTGAAGGTAACCAAGATAATAGCAAAATTGAATGTCACTGACAAATATCATCTGCATGAAGTTTCAACTACATGAGGATATATTAAAAGCCGTATGCGTTTGTGTTCAACCCGACAAGAGAGGACTACATTTGGTTTCCAGTTCAGGAAATAAGTCAAGTACAGACCAGAAAAGCTTTAGGACAACAAAAAACATTTTTAATTTGTGGTCCACTCTGGAAGCTACTGGTGGTTATTCAGGGCTATGATTGATGAATTCATTGTCACAAATGTATCCATGGAAAAAAAATTATATCACTATTCCTCATGGTCCGTAAGGCATTAAAGAAAGCAATGAAGCTGGTAAACTAGGCCTACTTTTTTTTTTTTTTTTTTTTTAAACAAGATTTTTTGGACAACCCAGTCTGATTTAAAACTTTTCTAAGTATTTTTTTTAAATGCACCAACTTAATACTCTAATTAGGACGTCCTGACTGACATGTTGACCTGAAACATTTAATCTGGATAACCTGTAACATTCAGCTAATTTAAAATAGTAAATGCATACATGCTTTTGTGTAAACAAATGGTTGAAACAGCACACATCAAGCAAATATAAACTAATATGTCAACCGTTTGTAAAATTCAAACGTCTCTCTAAACAGAACTCGGACCTTACAAAATAAACATAAAAATGACGTGACTAAAGTAATTCACAACCTAGGGCGGGGGTACTACGGCGAACAACACGTACTCTGTATAAACTCCGTTTCACTCGGCGAGCAGTTGGGAAGTGGCATTCTCACTCGTTGATGCTCAGAAGGGCGTTTCAAAAAGTGTACAATCCACGATTATTTCACCGATTTAACAAGCAGTCTGTCAGAAACCGCTCCAACCACCGCGACAATGTTTGTTTCAACATGCACATGCACATAAGCCCCACCAAAAACACGAAAATCGCTGAAGGGACATATGTCTAAATTAGTCGGTCCGTGCCCAACCCCTTAAATTGTATGTTCTGCTTTATGAATACGTGTAACATCTTACTTTATTTACAGTGGGGCGACCAGTTCAAGTCCAAATGAACAGTCTGCCTTTGGAGCCATTTTTAATCTTCGACTGAGCGTTCGGATGTTTAATAACTCCAACTGACGATGTTAATCATTTTCTATTCGACGGAGACTTTGACCTCCGTTCATTCGCACTGCATTCCAAGGCGACGTAAAGGGAGAGAAGCCCAGCAACATGAATGGCCTTACTAATGAAGAATGACAGATGAAACACTGAGCAATAATAGGTTGTAACAGAATGCCAGATCACTACCAAAAAGATTGCGAATAATTTGGTCGGCAAGATACTAACCATGTCTTTCAGATTCCATACACTATATCTGCTTTGGGTGATTAGGCCGGTTATACCTCGAAGTTATACGTCTGTTGGTGGTAAAATTGATCAAGTTAAAGGGTGTGAATTATCAAATCCCAGTATGTATCGAAATTAGGGAAATTCACGTCATGGGTTACAACAGTTACGCTTGTCCCAGACTAATACAATTACCATACTTCACCCAGTTACAATAACGGTAATCATTTTGATTCGATCCGCTGTGGTGAGCACTGAAATCCTGTTCATATTTGAAGTTCACACGACGAACAAAAAAAAAAATCAAATAAAATTAGGTTACATCCTTGGGAGAAACGTTTGCAAATGTGTATATAAAACAGACTCGCCGATATAAACATTCAAAATACAGGCCTACAGTTCTCCTAATGTCGAGATTGTCGAGATACAGATCCTATCTGTATACTTATTTAATGACTACCGTTCACAAGCAAAGCGAATCTAGAGATGGGCCCAAAGAGCCTACGCTTTCACCACAACCCATTCACGATTTTAAAATAAGAGGCCCCATTTTAGACCCCGATCTGTCGCAATTTCCTCTGCCCGCCTCCATCTTACCTTTCTCTGCTGCTTCTCCCAGGCCGGATCGAGTAGCAGGTCCCGATCCCAGTCATTTTCCTGTTCCATGTATGTTTGGGGGCCGCCGGACGTATGTAGTTGGTTTTGATTATTTGTGGCGTGATAATCTACCATCTCAGCAAGACAAGAGAAGAGAATGCAGTAGTTTAGCTACTTCAAACAGCAACTCCTAGCAACACTTGGTTTCTAGCGCTCGGCCAGGAAGCATCCGGTGCGTGCGCCTACGGTTTGCCCTCTGAGAATGCCTCTCCACCCGGGAAGAAAACGTAGTGGCAGACACTATAGTGCCGCTCCCGCAAACTAAATGAGTAGGTAGGCTCACAATGGTCATGAATATTCAATTATTGAAGAATATTCATGAGGTTAGTTATATGATCACGCCCCGCAAGAAAATCTATAAAAGAAATTTCCACCCATTTGATGTGAATTGATATATAGATGTTTCAACAATTTCTTCACGCACAATTCATTTATTTAGGCGAACGCAGGGTGGACGGCGTCTACCAGGTTTTCTGAGGAATGGGACGTTCTTTAGGGAAAAAATAAAAGAAATGAATGTATTTATTTAATTGTTAAATTAATGCGATGTTAACACTATTATTCACCCGCCTCTGATTAAAAGTAAACAAAAGAAACAGTAGAGCTTTAACTTTAAAAAGATATACCCCAGTAGATGGATCCATCACCATTTACAGTCCAGTCACTATTTACAGTAGCAGTTTAACCCTACGTAAGTCAATATGTAGGTTGTCAAGATTTCTAAAAACATACTTTAATGAGGTGGTAGTTGATATAGTTGGTAGTTGACTAAAAAAACGATATTACAGCTTTCATCTGATGAATAGTTACTGACTGACGATCGATCATATTATTTCGGTGCATATACATAAACCATTACATTGACAATTCAAGATATTTCAAAGTAGACGCTGCTTGTAGGCAATCATTAAGCATAAACATATAACTATAAACAGACCAGTGTTTAGGCAGACGAAAGTCAATAATAACAACTAAGCAATGTAATGTAGGTTAGAATCCCGAAAGCCGTGAATTTTATGAATTATACATAAGGATCAGCTACACCATGAATAATTAACTTGTCAGCCCAGTCGAAATGTTACTAACCTAACTGCTTTCTCGCTATTTTTTAAACCGAAATAAAAGACTAGAACATTTACTACGTGTGTATTTTTAGGGGTTTGTTTTTTTCATACACAGTCCGGTGCAGGGTGGAAGCTTTCTAGTTTTCGTATGTTGACAAAATTTAGTATTTCCAAATTGTGTGTTTGTGATATATATATATATATATTAAAATATCCCAACCATGAATGACGTAATGATTGTATAAAGTAGGTCATGCTCTAACCGTGTGTCTGTGTCGATTACCATCAGTGTGGGTCCGTGTGTTGTATCGATGAAAGCAATCCACTTTCATCATGTTCATTTTAAAATATTTTCTTTACTTTCGGTTTATCTAGCGTTCTGCGATTTGCGTTGATGTTGCACAAGTAAAAACTGCTCAACAGGTATTCATTTAAGATAATTGGTTTTCCGGTTTTAAAGAAAGGCCTAAACATACCAACTTCTTCAGATCAATGCTGGAATTTCTGGATTATTGTAATGGATTAATATAAAATGAACCGGAAAGACAAAAAAAATAACCAAACATTCAACTCTTCGGGTAATCGTTATTTATAAGACATTGGCTAAATTATATTTTTAATAACAATAAAATAAAATATAAAATTTAAGATACAGTAAAATATATCTGAAAATGTAGATTGTGCACAACGCACTTTTTTGCACTGAACTGCGGTTACCCGGCTGATTAACAAATAAAATCCATCTCCTTTGCCGCCTCTTTTGAATAACTCCACCCTCTGTATATTCCAACCAATCCAGTAAAAAGTTTTGTAATTTTGTATTGAAATATCTTACTAGCTAGTTTTATTCTTCATTTATTATATACCATTATCACATCAATTTTGCTCGGGGTGAACGCAGGTGGACGGGATCTTTTTTGTTGTTGTTTTTGATTATTTGGCGTTTTTTTTTTTTGAGGTGGGATTGCAAGAACAACAACTGTTAGATTTTTGTCACTGACTTTCCCCACATCTGCCAGTGTATATTCTCTGGTTATTAGATTCCCTGAGCCTATGAGTTCAACATATTGTGTCTTGCCATTTATAATTTTTCTTTTTCTGATTTCTTTATAGTCAAAAAGAACATGTGCATGTATGTTTTACCGCAGTTTGCATTTCAGTTCCTTCCATACACCACATAGCCAAAGGTATGTACACTCCTTCAAATTAGTGGATTTGGCTATTTTAGCCACAACAGTTGCAGACAGGTGGATAAAATAGGGCACACAGCCATGCAATCTCCATAGACAGACATTAGCAGTAGAATGGCCTGTACTGAAGAGCTCAGTGACTTGGATTAGGATGCCACCTTTCCAACAAGTCAGTTTATCAAATTTCTTGCTTGCTAGAGCTGCCCTGGTCAACTGTACTTGGGCTGTTTTTTTTTTAAATGGACTAGAATCAACAACAGCTCAGCCACAAAGTGGTAGGCCACACAAGGGTACCACCGAGTGCTGAAGAGCACAGTGTGGAAAATTGTTTGTCCTTGGTTGCAGCACTCACTTTCAAACTGTTTCTGGAAGCAGCGTCAGAACCAGAACTGTTTATCAGGAGCTTAATGAAATGGGTTTCCATGGCCTAGCAGCTAAAGGAAAGCCTTCACAGAAGAGTTGAGGTTGATACAGCAGCAAAGGGGGGGACCAGCTCCATATTAATGACCATGATTTTGGAATGAGATGTACTTTTGGCCATGTGGTGTATATTCAATTAGAGGTATTAAACAGTAACAAGAAATATCTCATTAAAATAATAATCACATTTTTAATATCACATTAAAATATCCATCAATTTCTCTTCATAAAAATGCAATGCATAATTTTTTTTACATTTCAGTTACAGTCATGCTAGATGAGGATACAACTGAATGTGCTAGTTTTTCCCCATTCAAATCGATTTCAAAACAGGGGGTGTCGATTGTCCATCAAATTCATGCACATGTGTTTTATTTGATTGGTATATTGAAGAGGGTGAAGTTATAAGACAAGGATTTTATAAAGACCTATTTTAGTGGCAGAGTTCTGCCATCCAGTCAAAAAAATTGTAGTATTTAGAAATGTTGTGACGTTTTTATATCTCATGTTTTCCTGTACTGCTAACCATTTTTTAGACGGATTACTTTCATAATCTAAATTGTGTGTTAAAACTTGTGGTGATTTCAGAGTGATTTCATGTGATTGGTATAACCCCAGTGGATAATTACGCGACATTCAAATCTCATTTGAGTAATTCATGATTTTCGTAATCATGGTTCTATAACAGTGTAACAGTAAATTGCTTGAAAATCTTGCTAAAAATGTGCCGTTCCTTCGTATTTACATACACCAAAAGAAATCACTTATATGAACATAACTGAAACCTACACTAGTGAATTAGTGCCGCAATGTCGACT
Organism: Hiodon alosoides; assembly: GCA_025775065.1. Taxonomy (NCBI): domain Eukaryota; kingdom Metazoa; phylum Chordata; class Actinopteri; order Hiodontiformes; family Hiodontidae; genus Hiodon; species Hiodon alosoides. Next base: position 9,429 of record JAOYSI010004831.1, read on the forward strand.
GATAGCGATGGCTAGCTCAGACACCGCAACACTCCATGAAATGAAGCAGGCAAAAGTACGATTATTATATATGATTTATATAAAACGTGATTCCATGACGGTAGCAACAAGTACTACATCGCTTGTCATGTTCAAAGCTTTCGTTTAAAACATGATGATTAACTTAGCGGGTTTTTTAAACAAAAAAAAATCGCCTTTAAAACTTAAGTAAGAATTCAACTGGGTACAAAACGAGTTGGGATATTAAGCGACCAAATGCATGTTTAATTAATCTACTTTTGTTATATCAGAAAGTTAAAGTTAAGTTATAAATACCAAAGCTCTTACCAGCCTCGATGCCGACGACGTTTTAAGTATGGGGAAGTGTGTGCAATCCGATAGCGGCAGTTTATAACGCTCAACCGGAAGAGAGCATTATTTAGTTTCTGGGTGTTGTACTCAAGTTTTTAAGAGAAATGATAATTGCTATTAATTACATTTTGCTTGATGTAAATATGTATTAAAAAATTGTTATTGGTGTTATATAATGACCAGGATATAAAAAGAATACCTGTTTACCTTTCTATATATATTTATCATTGTTGTATAGTCAGGGGAGGGGTCAATTACCATGATCCCTTATATACGGGTCTCATTTTCGTGGTAGGGTGAGGTACTGTTATACAGATATGTTGGAAGTATGAAGGGCAGTCCCGGAAAGGTTTTGGGTAGGTGGTAAGGTATAGTGTGAGAAGAGTTAAGGCTGTCAATTTTGTACGTTCAGGTACTGTATCTATTATAAGCCAAAGGCGGATTTTTTTCTGGTGGATCAGTGGAGGTCTGGACTTGGCGGTACAGGAGAATGGTGGGTAATATGTTCCTAGAAGGTTCCCAATGATGGCTCGAGAAACCCCAGTTGCAGTTGGGGAGTATGTTGGAAGGTTTGGTGGAGGTATGAGTGTCAGGGTGACTGATGCGCTGTCTATCTTCTTGGGGGAGGTCCTTGACATTGTTACAACTTTGAGGTGGGTGGAATGGATGAGACCTCCCAGGGTGGGTGGTTTGTTTGGACTCTGCCTCAGCGCCGAAGAGTATAGTGGGTTAAAGACTAGATCTCATTATGGAAGTGTTTGTCTCTCTGTCCCATCTTAATATGGTAGGGTTTCAGGTTTGTTTCTGTTGGGTCCCAGAGCATGCAGCAGTGGAAGGAAAGAATACGGTGGATCGACTGGCTAGGGGGGTTTCAGGTAAAGCTCAGATGGACATCATGGCAGTTGGAGGCTAAGTCTGTAGTTAAAATCCATAGGAGTAAGGGGCACCACTTATATGGTTTTCAATCACCAGGCAATTTGAGTTTGGGACGAGGTTATTGTTAGTAGGTTGAGGTTGGGGCATGTAGGTTTAATGCGACATCTGTTACTTGGGTTTCCAAAATATTTGTCTGAGAGGTTAGTGTTGGTTTGGGGTTTGGGGTTTGTGGTGGACGGATTTGAAGGTGTCTGGTGTATTAGGGTGTGGGGTTAGCTGCAGGGAGGTATATAAATGTGTGTTAAAATTTCTGTGGGAATTGGGTTTGCGTGCTAGGTTGCAGGTGGTGTCCTGATCCACTCCACACACTCATACTGTACTGTCCTCCTTAAGGTGTAACTAACCAAAATTAGACAGCCAGCCAAACTCCATTCACTGATAACATGAGAGTCAGGAAATAGATTTATTTATCCAATTTATTGTAGAGACTCAAGTAGCATGTTACATGAATAAGGAGTGAAAAGGCAATGCTTCCACGGGGCACAAAAACAACAGATGGCTTTAGATCCAAGGGAAAAACATCTGACCGTGCAGCAAACTGTATATTGTAACTGCATAAACACTTTCTACTTCCTGTCTCAATAGAGGAAGAAGCATAGATAACTATGGGTAACATTCTCGCTATATACATGTAACAAAGGGCCACCAGAGGGCGCCAACGACAGCGAAGAGACCTACAATTAAATGCAGGGCAGAACACATACTGTAGGCGTTCAGTGTCGTCCTATTCAAGGAGAGAAAAGGCTGCAGAAGATGCTAGGACAGTAAATGTTAACCTTTTATTAAACTGTAAATTTCCACCCAAGCCAGGGCCAGAGAGGAGCCCTTTAATGATGCTGATCGGGGGGCTGCAGAAAGTTCCACAGCAGAGGTAATTGAGAATCCAGGGTCCACAGACAGGGCAGTGTCAGAACTGGCAATGATGTTCAAAGCCTTCGTGTAGAACCAGAGCCAACATTAAGAGCGACAAGACAGAGAAGTGGATTGGAAATGCATAAATATCTCCAGCTATTATCGCAACAGATGGGAGAACATTCAAGTGAAAAAGAGTTTGAAGTACACCATTGACCATTTGAGGCACTACAGCTTGCAGCAGTGTTTGTGGAAGCCAGGAGGGGGCCTAAGAAGATTTTCAGCCTTGGTAAGTCCATTAGAGCAGGAAAGGAGTGGTTGAAGCCTGATGTTGTCAAATTAAATATTTCCTACCCAAATGCCGATAGGCCCAGTGTGCCACACGTCCGTCTCAAGAACACGTGCAGGAGAGGTCCGGGCACGCCCACCAGCATCGGCTGAGGATTGCGGTAATTATGAACACAATTTAACAGCCTGCGAATTTTTCGGAATTTAAGTTTATCTGCGTGTTTTGTTTGGGGTGAACCCGTGAGTGGGATCCCTGAAGAGCGTTTTTGTTTATTTTAAAGGGAAATAAAGGACCGGCAAGAGAGCCGGAGAACCCGGAAGTGTTGTTTTCCGATTATTTCCGAGCTAAGCACAGCGGCGTGCTACAGTGGTGCCACAACCCGGGACTAATCGGACGACACTTCTGCAATCATGAAGCCTTCCCAATTGGTGCTGCAGCTGACACTGATGCAGGAACAACAGCACCAAGCCCTGCAGCGGTTTTACCAACTCTAACAGGAAAGTCTGCAGGAGGTACATGAAGACCGTGCCGCTGACAGGGCTGCCCTGACAACGTTGCTGCAACAGGTAGTCCCTTCACCTCAGCCAGGTGGCCAGCCCGCTGCTGTCCATCAAAATTGCCAAGATGGGAGCCGGCGATGACCCAGAAACCTTCCTCAGCATGTTCAAGCAAACCGCTGCTGCCTGTCAGTGGCCCCGAGGCAAGGAGGTGGGGTTTCGCTGTGTGCACTTTGACATGCATTATTATCCAATGGCTAATAGGATTCAGGGAAAACGGATAAGGCGGGTGAGGGCACCGCTGGTCGGCGCCGGGGACCCGGAGGACGACCCGGGGGAGGGGCCTTCCTCATGTGGAGGGATTGACCCGGGCCGCGAGGCACGGGTGGTGCCTACTGGTTGGGGAAAGGACCTGACTAACCTCCCATCTTTTTCCAGGGTGGCAGATTTTCCCCTGGAACAGGAACAGGACCAGGATGAGACGCTACGGCAAGCTCGGGTGGGAGTTGCTGAGCTCGGTTCTCCTGATAGTCCCCAGCTCCCGGTCATTTTTCCTGACTTCCGGTGTCTAAATGATCGTTTGTATCGGGTAGACCCGGACCCCAACACTAAAGAAGTGTGTTGGCAATTGCTAGTTCTAAAGCGCCTTTGGAAGATGGTGTTCGATGCGGCCTATTGTAGCCCGATGGCTGGACACTTGGGGTGGGACAAGACAGAGCGCCGAGTCACGGAACGATTTTCTTGGCCGGGCCTTCGGAACGACGTCTGGAGATGGTGCAGGGCATGTCCGGAGTGTCAAAAAATTAATCAACCGGCTATACCAAAAGCACCTTTGTGCCCGTTACCCCTAATCGAGATCCCCTCCGACCGAATTGGTATGGATCTCGTTGGTCCGTTCGATAAAAGCGCACGGGGGCATCAATTTGTATTGGTCATTGTTGATTATGCGACTCAATATCTGGAAGCTTTTCCCCTTCCATGCCTTATTGTCCCTGTTCACCCGGGTCGGTTTTCCGAAAGAAATTCTCACAGACTAGGGCACAGCATTTATGTCACGGACATTGAGGGAATTGTATAGACTTTGCAAGATACAACCGATTAAAACCAGTATCTACCACCCACAGACGAGTGGATTAGTGGAACGGTTTAATCGCACATTGAAAAACATGTTGGCAAAGTTTATCCAGGATGATAAGCAGAATTGGGACAAAATTATTATAATTATATAATTATAATATAATTATTATTATATTATTAGAGGTCACGCGGTGGGTGGGGGAGGTTGACTATGAGGTGGTACGCACTGACCGAGGGGGAGCGTGACAAATCTACCACCTGAATCTGTTGAAATTATGGCACTCAGCTGATGCGGTCCACTTGGCAGCACCAGAGTCCCGGGATGACAACTTAGGTCCTGATGCTAGGTCCTTGACTCGTCTCCCAGTGTCCCTAGGTAACCATCTGTCCTGGTCCCAGAGCGCGGAGGTCTGTCAACTGGTCCGTGAGTTTGCGGATGTGTTTTCCCCCCTGCCAGGTCGTACTGACGTCGTCAAGCACCATATCCATTCCCCGCCAGGCACCGTGGTTCGGACCTGGCCGTATCGTATTCCCGAGCACAAGAAAAAAGTGCTGCGGGAAGAAACTGAGAAAAT